>CM069915.1:75480710-75710602 GCA_036172215.1 Camellia granthamiana | reverse complement strand
ACTCATGCAAGTATGCTAAAGCATAAAACTTACAGTGTACTCCAAGCAAAAAAAAAAAAAAACTAGTTAGAAATCATACATGATCCTAACTATGCAAAAATGCCTAATGCAACACATGCAATAATGCAATTAATAGGCTTGACTATCTAAGATGGCATATGAATGCAACAATTTGATAACATGCTTTGAAACACGTATTTAAATAAGTGTATTGAAATACGATGTAGTTTGAATGATGTGTCGAGCCCGGTGCATGCAATACAAATGAATGATGCAAACATGCAAGCATAAGGTATGCTAATTGAAAATGTCCTAAACTAACCATCAAAAGCGGTCAAGTAAAAGGGAGAAAGATGTGGGGTTGGAAGGCATGCACACACACACGCACGCTTATTTCAACATTGCGCCCTCATGAAGGAGGGTCTGAATAAATAAGCTAAGCTACACTAAGCTAAGCTAATTATTACAAACCAATTAATTAACTATTCTAAGCTAATTAATTACAAACTAAATTAGAATTGAATAACTAACTAGCTGCACCAAACTAATTAAGTACAATACTCGAATCAAATAATTAGCTATAACTAACTAATTAAAGCAAGTAAAGTGGCCTTGCGGGCGAGGGAGACATGCATGCTTGATTGGCGTCATCCCGAAAATCCATCGCCTTGCCGTCAGTTGTCTCTGTTTGCACTAGCCTTGATTTCTGAAAATTGTGCCAATCTCCAGACTGCCTCTGCTTCAAAACAGGAACCCTTTTGCATAGAATTGAATTGGTGGCCTATCGGCCACAAAAGGTGGCTGTCGGCCACCATAACTGGCCGATCGGCTAGTGTAGGTGGCCAGTCGGCTACCTCAAGTGGCCGGTTGGCCACTTGCTTTTCCAAAAGGCTGTTTTTGCTGCAACAGAGAACAACAGAGGCAAAGCAAGGCATTTTGCAGGAAATGCATGTACTGCCACTCTCCTCATCATTTCTCAAGCTCAAAGGAGTGTGGTGCTTGGCTCTCAAGCCACCAATCAAGCATCTCAATGCATGATAGCCAAGGGATCAAGCTTGTACAAGCTAATGAATGCGCACATAAGACTCGAAGGACCCACCACCCTATCATGCATGATCAAGGGTGACGGCGACCAAGAAATGTGACACGTTTCATAACTTTGAGTATGAAACATCCCACATTTTTTGTGTTTGGATTAACATCTAATCCAAACACATGCAATGCAACACAAATGCTTATCTTGTTCATGTTTTACTTTACTCATTTTGTTTACACATTTTAGCTTACCGATTAATTCTTTAACCGATTGAGTCTAATATGAAAGTCCTCTAATTGGAGAGGGGTCAACCAAGGGATGGTTGAAGACATGAGAGAGCTCATGCCTTTGGCTAGGAGGAACCCTCAAAAGAAGGTTAAAGCCATTGAGCACAAGCTCTATCTCAAGCTTAAACACAACCCTAAGGTTAACTAACCCTCAAAACAAATCAAAAGTGAAGAAATGAGGGAGGTTGTAGAATTTCAGTGCTGAAATGGCATGAAAAATAATACAACAACATGCAAGCAATACATGCACAACATGTTAAGAGCCAAAAGCATTAAAGCTAATGAAGAACACTACACTAGAGGCATGTAATACCAAGCTTAAATGGCCAAACCAACTCAAAACAGAGCTAAGACATGCCAAAACAGTAGCTAAATCATGCTGAAATTTAGGCACGAAAAACAAGAAAGTCATGCGCACATGTTAGCTCGCAAGTAAGGCATAAGGCATAACTTTCAAAAGCAATGAAAAAGTGAAAAATGTGAGAGTGTGATAGAGGTATATGCACTGAAATCACATGCTAAATGATGCTATACCATGCAAACAACATAAACAAAGCATGCTAGAGGCCTTAGAACACAATGCTAGCGAAGGCAACTACACTATAGCTATACAAAGCAAAGCATAAATGACCAAGACCACCCAAAATAGAGCTAAAGCATGCTAAATTAATAGCAAAAATGTGCTGGAGTCAAGCTAACGCAAGCTAGAATAATAGGCTAAATCATCAAATATGCTAGGCTTGTAAGCATGATTGCACTACGAGTACAAAAAGCAAGCAACAAGTGACCCAACCAGCCAAGAACAGAGTTAAAGAAGGTCAAAACAAAGCCAAAAACATGCTTGAACTAAGCTACAAAATGATAGAAAAGCTTGCTCACATCCTAGGCCATCCACACATACATCAAGATACAAGGAGGGGAGGCCACACCCCCTCCAATTTTGGACCTCAAAACCAAGTTTTTACCACTGATATTCCTTTGGAATTCAGTGGTTAAAAGGCCAAAAAAGAATTGTTTGAAAAGCTTTAAACGATAGCACAACTCTTAGCAAATAGGAAACAAAAGTGGGTTGACTACCCCCAACTCCAAAAGGGCCTTAAACCATCATTTTTAAACCTTAAAAACAGAGGTTTTTGTAGTTGAAAAGTAGGCCAAAAACAACATGCAAAGATGACCAAACTAGTGTGCAAAAATAAGCTTAAAAGGGGTAAGTGTTTACCTTTGAAGCACAACAGCAAAACAATCAACTTTCTAAACCAAAACCAACTTTGAGAGCTCAATAAGACCTCCAAGAACCTCAGCTACAAGGTAGTCTAATTTGACTGAGGGATGCTAGTGCAAATATGCAAAGGAAACTCATTTTCAAACACTAAATAGGAAGAGAGAGAGGATTCTAGAGAAAGAGAGTGAAATTTTGCTCCTAAAATTTATGAACCCCCAAAATGGGGGAGGGACCTCCCCTTATATAGAAATACAAGCCTAAGGCTTGTTTCCATCCCTCCATACATGTATGGAGGATGACTTCAATGATCAACAGCCGGCATAGCTGGTACACAAAATATCTAAAAAAGGAGAAAAATGGCCGTCGGCCACCCGGCCACCTCCCCTAGCCGACCCGGCCACCTCCTCTAGCCAATCGGCCACACTAGGTGGCTGACAAGAGAAAAAAAGTGGCTGACAAGGCCTTTCCTCCCTCCAGGCAAGAGGCACCAAGGTCTGGCCCAAAAACAAGGCCAAAACACAGAGAGTTTAGAGGCTCAAAGACAAGGCGCTCCGCCAAGAGCTTCAGGCACTCAAAACGAGCACAAACATGCACAATCATCAAGTGCACAAACGATGACGTCTAGGTCTTGAGGACGGTCAAAAATGGGGTGTCTACAACACCCAAAGCCCATTAGCAACCCCCCAAAACAAACATAAGAGCACAACACAAATCATTAGTCCAACAGGGTTAGAAAAACCAAAATTCACAAAACCAAAGCATCATATCAAAGACTGTAAGATCAGGGAAAACATAGA
The DNA here is from genome assembly GCA_036172215.1 of Camellia granthamiana. Classification (NCBI taxonomy): domain Eukaryota; kingdom Viridiplantae; phylum Streptophyta; class Magnoliopsida; order Ericales; family Theaceae; genus Camellia; species Camellia granthamiana. Next base: position 75,707,260 of record CM069915.1, on the reverse strand, counting down.
TACAGTGCTAGGTCAAGTCCCAAAACCAAATAAATGCAGCAGTATGAGAGATATAAAGATAGTAGGCTAAGGAAACGAACAGCAACATAATTCACTGAAAACATCATAAATCAGCAATTAAAACTCATGGCAAAACAAGGGTAAGTCAAAAATTAGAGCCCTAAAAACAAAACCCTAACAATGAACCCTAGCAAAACCCTAGCAATGATGTACCAAACTTCTAAACAAAATTAAATAGAGAGACATAGCAAATCATAAGGTCATAAATGAACCCAAAAAAAAAAAAGCATTTGAGGAAGAGAGAGAGAGAGAGAGAGAATAGGGGAAACCACAAAAAAAAAAAAAAAACAAAACAAAAAAAAAATAAAACAAAACAAAAATAGAAGAAGAATCTCACCAGAAAATGGAGAAGGAGAAGCTTGATGGTGGAAAGGAACCGTCAACTTCAAGGATCACCAAGGGACGAACAATAATGGGGAGGAAAAAACCCTAGGAGAGAGAAATGAAACGAGCAAAATGGGGAAAAATGGATTGGAGGGATGGAGTGGTAGTATTTAAACCACGGCAGGTCGCTCGAGCGAGAAGTGATTTGCTCGACCTAAGACATTTATGCGCACGAACATGCTCAAGACAGAACATTGTCGCTCGAGCTAGGAAAGTAAACTCTCAGAATCTATGAAACCTGCAAAAGTACTGGACTGAAGAATTTGTCGCTCAAGCGAAAACTCCCTCGCTCGAGCGAATAATAAAAAACACGGCTCCCAAAAAAAGCACCATTCCAAGTAGAATAAAGACACTCACACTGTCAAGTGGAACCTGAAAAAAAAGGAGGTTAGCAAAATAGGAAGAATGTAATACTAAGATGAGATAATCCACAAACCATGAAGCCCACAAACTCGCAATTTTGACAATCTGAAGCACAATATTCATGAGCAAATTAGGTAAACATCAATCGATAAGCATAAGCAACGTGAGAATACACAATTCAAAAACAACCATGAGAGCTCACATAATGAATGTGTGTGTGCAATCCTTGAGAGGCCACAAAGCTAGAGTTAATCCTCATAGTGATCCGATGGATGGACCTCCGGCACAAGTAACTAAACATCACTGAGAAAAGTCAAACCACTAAGAATTAAGGGGTATTTTTTGAGTAAACGCGGAGGCTCCCCCTCAATCAATGACTCCCCCCCCCCTCCTTTTTTAACTTTTCTTTCCTGTGGGCACTCACTGGTGGCATGCATGCTCAAGAGTATGGAGACCAAACCAGAGAAGCATGGAATTAATGAGGATGGCCTGGTTAGTGCCTCCAAGGTAGCCTTTTCCTAATGCCTGGACATCAATGAACTGAGGAAGGAACCGTGGAAGTGAAAAAACGATGGTAGATGGTTAAGAGACTCAACATCACCCATGATATGCCAGTATAGGTCATTTCCTCAAAAAATGTAAAAGAGACACTGTTAGTGGTCCATAGAGAACTTTGATCACTTGTGCGGAAACCACTGCAACAGTTTATCTCAAGGATGTGTACAGAATGAGATCATGAAGTCAATGAGCATGAGCATTCAGAATGAGCTATGATCAAAGAAGAATGAAATCTTGCAAGCAGCATGAGAGGTGTTCATATGAGTCTAAATGCAGAGATGACAAGAATCAATGACAGTGAGATTATAGCATCCAAGCACACATAAAGCCAATCACTCTCACCCACTCAAGTAACAGCTCACACCCTAGTGACTAAGCACAACACCCAAAGTCTTTCTAAGGAACTTAAACCTAAGAAAGTTAAGGGGTTTTGTAAAAATATCAGCCTTTTGATGCTCAGTGGGTACATGTTCAAGAACAACAAGGTCCTCTTCCACTAACTCTCAAATGAAATGATGACGAATGTCAATGTGTTTAGTGCGAGAGTGTTGGATAGGATTTTTAGAAATGTTAACGGCACTTGTGTTATCGCAGAAAAGGGTGAGAGTATCTTGGTCTATACCATAATTAGGAAGCATTTGCTTCATCCATAACACTTATGCACAACAACTCCTTGTAGTAATGTACTAAGCCTCAACGGTCGAGAGAGAAATAGCATTTTGCTTTTTGCTATGCCATGCAACCAGATTATTCCCAAGGTAAAAACACCCCCCGGATGTACTCTTCCTATCATCAGCACACCCTGCTCAATCGGTATCAGAAAAACCAGTAATTTTGGTTGTAGTGTCAGTAAAAAACCAAACCCCATACCCTAGTGTCCCATTAACATACTTAATGACGCATTTAACCACAAGAAGATGAGACTCTTTAGAACTGGCTTGGTAACGAGCACAGACACCTACACTAAATGCAATATCAGGTCGACTGGCTGTGAGGTAAAGAAGACTCCTTATCATACTCCTATAAAGGGTAGGATCAACATCAGTACCAGATGAATCTGTGGAAAGGCGAAGACTAGTGCTCATGGGAGTACTAGCATGTTTGGCTGACTCTAGACAGAACTTTGACACATGGTTTTTGGCATACTTAGTTTGAGAAACAAACATACCCGAAAGAGATTGTTTAATTTGAAGACCCAAGAAGTAAGACAACTCCCCCATCATGCTTATTTCAAACTCATGTGTCATGCAATCCGAGAAATATTTCACAAGAAAATCAGCAGTAGATCCAAACACAATATCATCAACATAAATCTGAGCAACAAGTATATGAGACTTAGTATGTTTCACAAATAAGGTCTTGTCCACATTACCCCTTTGAAAATCATTATCAAGTAGAAAGGTAGTAAGTCTATCATACCGAGCTCGAGGGGCTTGTTTCAACCCATATAATGCCTTGTCTGCCTTGTAGACATGCTGTGGACATTTTGGGTCCTCAAACCCTTTTGGTTGCTCAACATACGCCTCTTTTTTGAAGTACCCATTCAGAAAGGCACTTTTCACATCCATTTGGAACAATTTGAACCCAAGAAAATATGCAACACCAAGTAAATTATGAATAGATTCGAGACGTGCAATAGGGGAAAACGTCTCATCATAATCAACACCCTCTACTTGTGTATAGCCTTGAGCAACCAACCTAGCTTTATTTCTAACCACAGTACCATTATCATCAGATTTATTTTAAATATCCACTTGGTACCTATCACATTCATGTCTCTAGGTCTGGGAACAAGAGTCCAAACTTTGTTACGTTCAAAATTGACCTAACTTTTCATGCATAGCATTGACCCAACTATCATCTAGTAAGGCCTCTTTTATATTCTTAGGTTCAATTAATGAAACATAACACATATGAGATACCTTTTCCCGAATTTGTCTTTGGGTTTTCATTCGATCTGAGACACTTCCAATCACCTGTTGAGAGGGATGATTCAGTTTTACCCTTACTGATGGTTTGAACTTTGGACTTGTAGTGACAAGAGCATCAGAAGTGGTGTCTCTTTGTGCACTCTTTGGACTCGAACTTACCTTAGAAGTTGGTGCTGGCTCACCTTCTTGAGCTTGGACCTCAGCTTCTCCTTGACTTTGTGGTTCAGTATCCAGGATTGGAGACTCACCATTTTCTTCCTCATTTATCGCTAAAGTAGGAGAACCTGTGTCATCTATAACCACATTGATTGATTCCATTAAAGATAAAGTTCGCAAGTTATAGGCACGAAAAGCTTTACTAATGGTTGAATACCTTAGAAAAATACCTTCATCACTTCGGGAGTCAAATTTGCCCAAAGGCTCTATATCTTTGAAAATGTAACATTTACTCTCAAAAGTTTTGAAGTATTTTACATTAGGTTTCAATCCCTTCTACAATTCATATGGAGTTTGTAAAGTGCCGGGCCTTAAATACACACGATTCACAACATAAACAGCGGTATTTAAGGCTTCAGTCCAAAACTTTGTAGGAACTTTCTTACTAAGGAGCATGACCCTAGCCATCTCTTGAACAACCCTATTCTTCCTCTCAACAACTCCATTTTGTTGTAGAGTAATCGGTGTAGAAAATTCATGCTTAATTCCATGCATATCATAAAAATCCAAAAACGAACTATTTTCAAACTCACGACCATGATCGGTTCGGATTCTTATGATACGCTGAAGAGAAACACCCTGTTCATTTTGGATTTTAAAGACTAAGTCCTGGAAAGCATCAAATGTATCAGATTTTTCTCTTAAAAAATTTACCCATGAAAAACGAGTATAATCATCAACAGTTAGAAAAATGTATTTTTTACTTCCAATGCTTTCAGTGTAAGTGGGTCCCATAAGATCCATATAAACTAGTTCAAGAGGACATTTGGTTGTGAAACTGTTCACCTTTTCATGAGGGGCACGAGTTTGCTTCCCAAGTTGACATGTTCCACACACATGGTTCACATTCTTACCCATTTTAGGTACTCCTCTCACTAGTTCTTTGTTGGCTATCTTAGTTAGGTCTTTGAAACTCATGTGACCTAATCTTTGATGCCACAGATCAATATTACTTATGATGGCTGAGTGGCAAGTGAGATCATTAGTGGTAACAACCCCATAGCAATTATCAGATGTGCGAACCTCATGCATGACAGTATTTCCCTTCTTATCTAAAATTTCACATTTATTTTTTGAAAATAATACTTCATGGTGGGAATCACACATTTGACTAATGTTCAAAAGATTTTCTTTAAGGCCATCTACAAGTAATGCATTTTCAAGCTTGGGAAGACCAACCACACTTATAAAGCCCTTACCAAAGACTCTAGAAGTGCCAATATCTCCAAAAGTAATAATTCCTCCTTTATATTTTTCAAGAGAAGTGAAGTAGGATTTGTCACCAAACATGTGATGAGAGCACCCATTATCAAGATACCACATGTGTGAATCACGTGCTTTCAGAGCAGTGTGAACAACAAAACAAGTCAAGTCACCCTTTCTCACCCATATCTTTTTAGTCTTAGCAAAATCAGGACTGGCATTCTTGGTAAATGTTTTAGCGTTGTGAACACCCTCGTGAATTTTGGTGTTCTACCTAGACATATAAGGTTGTCTCCTAACTCAAAAAGTATTAAAATTTCTACCCTTTTGAGACATCTTACCAAACTCAAAACAATAAGGACGAATGTGGCCATACCTACCACAATGATGACAAACAAAAACAAGTTTTACCTTGCTTTTGTTGACCTTACCCCCCATTAGGCAGATGAAGAGAGGGATCACAATGTTGCACCTTCAACTTTCCCTTTGTTTGAGTCTTGATGTTATGTGATGTAGAGGCCTGTCCCTTGTGAACTGTTGTATTACCATAGCCTAGCCCACTTTTGTTATAACCCATTTGTTGAGACTCGAGGATGTCTTCTAATGTCTTTGACCCTTTATTCCACATAACAATTGTGGCTCTAGCATCTCTGAGTTCTTCATCTTTATGGCCAACCATCTCTTCCAATGCAGCTTGTGACATCTCAAGGTTTTCAATATTCTCTTCATATGTGGCATATATTTTCAAAAGTTCATTCCTTTCGGTCTCACAAGATAAAAGTTTTCCACATAGGTCTTGCCTATCATTAGAGATCTTGATGACATTCTGTTTTGCTGTTGCAATCTCTCATTTTAGCTTGACATTCTCACTTTCACATGCTTTGAGCTTGCAAGTCAATTTGTCATTGATTTTGGACAAGTTCAGAGATTCATTGTAAAGCTTTTCATGGGTTTGTTGTAGATCATCACCATCGATTTCATCATTATCTTCCGAGGTTTCACCATCTTCATCTTCAATTTGCTTCTCTTTCTCCTTGACCTCATCTAGTCGAGCAACCAAGGCATGAAAGTTGGTGGATGGTGGTGACGATGACTCTCCTCTTTCATGGAATTAACTCAGACTATCCCATGCATCTTTAGCCTTCGTGCAGTGAGCAATCTGTTGTTGTTCCTCATTAGAAACTGCATCACGGATGGTAGTTAGAACTCTATGATTGCTCGGATTGTCAATGCTTTCAACATCCTCTTTAATGGCTTGCCAGTCCTCAGGGTCATGAGCTCTCAGAAACATCCTCATTCTGATCTTCCAAAACAAGTAATTACTCCCATCAAACGTAAAAGCATGGTGCAAATTCTGACCACGAGAAAACTCAACTGGCTTTGAAGATGATTTAGTGACAGTAGACCAGAATGCCATGTAGGTACTATCTCCATCTTCACCGGATTCGGTTTCTTTGGGTTCTTGCTCTGACCCGCTTTCATCATCCCAAGTCACTGTATAGACTTTCTTCCGGTTCTTTTTCAATGGACATTCAAGAGCAATATGACCAAACTCTTGACATTCGTACCTTGCCCTTTTTTTTTTTTAACCAGTTTTTGGAGCAACTTTTGGTGGAAAAGTTTTGAGTTTTTCATTACCCTTATCTTTTGAACTAAGATCCTTGAAATTAGGCTTCTTTTTCTTTAAATTTTTTTTGAACTGTTTGGTAAACATAGCCGTCATTTCGGACTCTAGATCAAACTCAATCTCAGGGGTCCTAGCAGTCTCACGAGCACTAGTAAAAGCCACACTATCTTTTTGTTTTTTCTTAGAAATCTGGTGGGCTTCATAAGTTTGCAAGTTTCCAACCAACTGATCAAGCTTGAGGGTATCAACATCCTGAGCCTCCTCAATAGTTGTAAATTTTGGTTGGAACCTCTTAGGTAAAGACCTCAAAATTTTTCCAACCTTAGCTTTAGGGATTTTTTCACCAAGTGTGAAACAAGAATTCATGATGTCACTAAGTTTAGCATAAAAATCATCAAACGTCTCATCATCATGCATAAAAAGAGTTTTAAAAGAAGAGGTGAAATGTTGAAGTTTTAAGCTTTTAACATAAGTAGTACCCTCGTGAATAGTTTCAAGAATATCCCAAGCCTCTTTTGCTACCTCACAAGTGCAAATACGACGAAACTCTTCAGGTGTGACGGAGCAAAAGAGGGAATTGAGAGCCTTACTGTTCCAACTCGAATTTTGATAATCGAATGCATCCCATTTATCAAGGGGTTTGGGAATATCAACACCATCAATGGTGACAACAGGTTCACTCCACCCATAGATCACACAGTGCCAAACTTTTTCATCAATAGATTTTAAAAACGCTCTGATATGAGCTTTCCAATAAGAATAGTTTGTACCATCAAGTAACGAAGGTTTGTGGGTCGAGTTACCTTCACGAATTGAATCCATATCACCAATCACACAAAATCACACTCCTATACTTTTCATAAAAACAAAGAGTGACTTGCTCTGATACTAATTGAAAACCTAAGTGATTCGTGATTCGGCTCAAGATTAATTGTACCAGTTCCCAAACAATTAAACTAACAATCTAAATCATCAAGCACGTACGAAAGTGATTTAGATTTTTGTTTCAAAAAATAATAAATTGACAGAAACGATTTTTACGTGGAAAAACCACAATTGGAACACCTCCAATTGTGATTAAAAAATCACGAGCAAAATGCTACAAATCAATCCACTATGAAGGAAAGAAAGAATACAAAACAACCAAACAAATTACCCAAACTCTGTTAATTTGTCTTCAACGATTTGTACCTCTTCTATCGCAACCTTCGTCTCAGAATTAATTAGACTGATGTTGATTCCACAACATCTACATCGACTCAACGACTGTGCACAGCTTCGAACACCTTCGAACATTCCACACTTGAATCTCCGGATTCCATCAAAGAATAACACTCTTGAAGATGATCACTCAAACAACCCTTTGATGTGAATTTTCAAACTATGTGAGTTTAATACTCAAGCAAACATCAAAAGAAAACTAGTAAAATAGCCCTAAAAGAAAACCCTAGAGCCCTCAAAACATATCTGGAAAACTTAATCCTAAAGCTGATTGAAACAAATACTTATAGAAAACAAGGGTAGTGAAGGTCGCTCGAGCGAAGACTCTCTCGCTCGAGTGAGGAACCAATTACGCGTGTATTCCTTAAGTGGCGCCGCTTGAGCGAAGACTCTCTCATTCAATCTTTCTTCCCAGAATATTTGCAGACATAGAAAACTTCTGGGAGCACAACTTCTTCGCTCAAGCCAGGACTTCTTCACTCGAGCGAGTAAGGCAAAACAAGCAGCAAACTTATAGCTCGATAAAACAATGTTTGTTCGTGGGATTGACAAAACTAAGGGACCTAACAAATGCTATTTGAATAATCCAACTAGATGTGCCACAAAATGGATACGGATGTTGGGTCACAGCCCGATCCAAGCCCAATCTCAAAAACATGCACAAGTTAAACCGAACACAGCACAACTCAGCCCAAGCTTAAGACTATGTCCAAGTCCAAGACCAAACCCAACACATGCACAAGCACAAGCCTAGGCCGATTCCAAACCAAATTTAAATCCAAATCTAAACCCAACTTTTATTGATGTCTACTTTATGAGACAATTCTCATTCACAACTCATTATTTTTATATTGCAACCTTCTCACTTAAGAGAATACAAAACCAATTAGACCCACCTCAACTGGCAGTTAGGTCCCACTTTAATTTCACGTTAAAGTTGTCAAAAAAAACTATTATTTTCCCATAGTAAATACACAAACGAGTCAAGTAGGGTCAAGTGTAGAAAGAAGTAAGGGTAAGGGGGTAGTTGTTGATGTTTAGGTGGAAGAAGAGAAAGATAGTGATGCCTATGATCCTAATCAGTCAAACTCTTCTTCTGATGAGTTTGAAAAATATAATGACAGTTAGTATGAGCAAGGTGATGATGATACTTATATGATCAAAATGTTGATAAAGATGTAGAATTTGGTGGTTTAGGAAGTAGTAAGGATGATATGGGTGATGTAGATGACAATGATGACTTACAAACATGGACAACTCATTTGATGAGCTAAGAAACATTGACAGCTCCTCTGATGAAGATAGTAATTCCAAGAGGATTAAATACCTTATTTTTAGTGAGACTAACATGTAGAATCCTACATTCCAATTTGGTATAGAGTTTAAGACATGTGCTTTATTTAGGGATTCTATAAAGGAATATGCTATTAAGTGGGGCAAACAAATCACATTTACTACGAGTGACAAACTGAAGGTTAGGGAAAAATGCAAAAGTGGTTGTCCTTGGGTTTGCTACGCTCCTTTTGTGAAAAGTGAAGGGGTGTATAGGATCAAAACTTTTGTAGATGAACACACATGCAATAGAACATTTGATGTACCGCATGTGAGTAGTAAATGGATTGTGAAAAGGTATTGGGAAAGGATAAGGTTAAACCTTACCTAGCCAATTAAGTCATTGACAGACACCATTGCAATAGAGTACAATGTGCAGGTTAACATGAAGAAAGTGAGAAGGGAAAAAAGAAAGGCTTGGACAATGATTGAGGGTACTCTTATTGAACAATTTGCAATGCTTTGGGGTTAGGTAGAAGAGATTAGAAATACTAATTCTGGAACAACAATATGCATGAACGTAAAAGAAGTTCCAGAAGTTGATGAAGGAGATGAGCAAGTGTCAAAGTTTAAGGGATTGTATTTGTGTTGGGGTCCATTGAATAAGAGTTTTCAGAATGCATGTAGGCCAGTCATTGGAGTGGATGGTTGCCATTTGAAGGGACCACATGGTCAAGTGTTGTTGACTGTAGTGGAGATAGATGCAAATAATTGTATATTTCCATTTGCCTATGCCATTTTTTAGAAGAAGAAGAAAAAAAAATAGTTATGGTTTCTGAATTTGTTAGAACAAGATCTCAACATTGTGACTTCCCATTGTTATACTTTTATGAGTGACAAGGAAAAAGGCCTAATTGATGCAATGGCTGAGCTATTTCCAAATGCCTCACATAGGTTTTGTATAAGGCATTAATACACTACAACAATTTATACTTTTGGAGACCAAATTTGGCAACTAAAACAAATTTAGTTGCTAAAAGTGTAACAATAGGCAACTAAAAAAATGATTGGTCAGCCTTAACTTAGGTTTTAGGTTACTAAATTCTTTTAGTCCTGGTATATTAATTTTTGCTGACTGAAAAAAATTTAATCGCCAAAAGTGTAATAATAGGCCACAAAAAAAACTATTGGTTGGCATTAGTTTACAGTTTAGGCTACTAAATATTTTTTTAGTCGAGATATATTAATTTTTTCCGACCAAATAATAATTTAGTCACCAAATATTTAATATAATTTCATGCAAGTTTAATTTAGTCTTCAGCAACCAAAAAATGGGCCACTAAATATGTATTTTTAGTGACCAAAAATATTTAGTCTGCAATCGTATTACACTACTAGCGACCAAATTTTTTTTTGTCTGTGATAGTTCATGTTTTCGCTACTAAAATAATTTTAGTTGTCATATGTTAATATTTTCCAACTAAAATTTAGTTACCGAATCTGTATAAAATTTTAGTGGGAAATATTTCATATTGTCGCCCAATTTTTTGCCCAAATCTCTTAGTCGTCACACGGTTCTTCCTCTCTCTTGCTCTCTCTCCCCTCTCTATCTCTCTCTCTCTCTCTCTCTCACACACACACACACACACACACACACACACACACACTGTAGACACCCCATTTTTGACCGTCCTCAAGACTTGGACGTCACCGTTTGAACACCCGGTGATCATCCATGTTTGTGTTCGTTCGGAGTTCCCGGAGGTCTCGGCTACGCGCCTTGCCTCAGGATCTCCGAACCCGACTGTTTAGTGTCGGGTTTTGCACCAAACACTTGTCTATTGACTTGGAGGGGCAGGGAATGCCTTGTGAGGCATCCCCACACATCACCGGCCGTGTCTAGAGGCCACCGGCTGGTGTTTTGTTGCCATCGGCAATGTATATTGCCGGTCGGCATTGTTTGTTGCCAGTCGGCAGTTAATTTTGTCAAAATGGCAATTTTGAGCGGCCGACTACTGTTCATCTGCTTTTGCAGATATTTTAAGACAATTGTCTTGCATTTTGTTCCCCTCCATACACGTGTATGGAGGGATGGCCTTCTTATTAGCTTCATTGATAAGCTTTACAAGATTGGTTTGCCTATAAGAAGAGGGCTCCTCTCTTGGCATTAGGGTTAGACAAAAAGGTTAGAAAAGTTGTGAGAGAAGCTCTAGTTTTAGGTTTAGGGTTTTGTATCTATCCTATATCTATATCTCTCATTCTCTTGTATTGTGTGTGTTTAGGCTTACTATTGCACACAAACACATAGTGTTACACCTTTTCTTGGTTCTTGAAGGGCCAGGGGTCTGATATTGGAGCTTTGGAGCTGGTTTGAGCTCAAGGAAGGGGCTGGTCCGTCATTTGTGAAGAGGTGCTTCAAGGGTAACAATCTTACTCCTTTTTCCCCCATTCTTGCATAGCTTGTTAGCTTGTCTTAAAACTGTTTTTGAGCTTAGTGCATAACACAAAAAAGTTCTATTTTTGGGCCCTCTAAATAGTTTGTTAAGAGTGTTTTGTGGTTTGGAGGTGTTTGACCCCTCTTAAGCCTTGAGAGGCCCCCTTTTTGTGCTATTTTGAGTGAGCTCCGGGACTTTGGTGTTTGGGCCTCCTCACCATTGAAATCCTGAGGGATTTCAGTGGTAAGGATGGTGCCTTGAAGTCCCAAGAAGGAGAGGGCCACCCCCCTCTCCTCGTTGTCCTTAAAAAGGACTATTTTTGCCTCTTGAGGGAGCACCTAGCTTAGGCTCATGTTGACCATGCCTTGGCTGTTATTTATGCTTATTTTGCCATGAAATAGCATTGTTGTATGTTGGTTTTGGTATACCATGTTAGTTTAACATACATGCCATGTAATGCCTTGTTGTTGCCTTAATATGCCTTAGGTTGTAAACCATTGTTCTAGCATGTTTTAGGCTTGGCTTTATGAAGCTTTTGTGCTTATTGTGTCATGATTGTGAAGCTTTTGTGCTTTTGTGCTTAGTTGTTTGGGTGGACTTTGGCATGCTTAGTATAGCCCCTTTGCATTTTTGGCTTGTTAGCCTTAAGTGTGTGAATGTATAGCATGCATCCTTGCTTCATTTCAGTGGGTTGGGACCATTTTCCATGTTATTTCAGTCCACTTAGCATGCTTGTACGCTTGCATTTCATAGCTTCTTTGATGCTTCAAATGTTTGTGTTGTATGCTCCATGTTAAGCATTTGTGCATGCCTTTATACTTGAGTCACTTAGATGCCATCTAGGTGTTCCTTGGGTGTTGTTTAGGTCTGCATTAGACCTATTTTAAGTCCCCTTGGTCTTGTGAGGCTTGGTTGACTTGGCCTTGGTTTAAGCCTCTTGGCTTGCCTCAAGTTTTGGACCTTGATTGCATGCCATGCTTGTTTTGTTCATTTGGTTTGGCACCATTTTAGCATGATTTCAGAGCTTTCCATTGTATGTTAACGGTCCATGATTATCTCTTTTAAGTGTGCTTAGAAGTTGTTTCAATATGCTTAAGTCTTGAACCATGTATCCATGCATGCTTGTATGTACATTTGCCTTCATGTGCTTAGCATTATGGCCACTGTTTTGGGCCTAATTAGGGCTGCCCAAATCATGTTTAAGTCCATCCTTTGCTTGTTTGCATGCTTACCTTGCACGTTTGTTTGCATACTTGCATGTATACCTTGTATGCTCATGTTGCATGCTAGTTCATATGCTTAGGTTGCACTCCATCTTGCATGCATGTCTTGTTCCTTGATCTAGTGATAGGAATTGGGCCTTTGGTTTGTTGGTTTGCATTGCATTTGACATCAAAATGTGCACACTTGGTTTCTTGGGCCATCATGCATGGAAATGCGCGATTGATAGTCCGAGAACCAAGGACCATGTCCTTTTGAGTCATAAACATGATAAGGGACATGGTTGATGCATACATTGCTTGAATTGCACTGCCATGCAAAGCTCTGTCCTCTGCTGCTGTCAAACAGGTCCTGCAGGAACTTTTTGCCGATCGACTGCACAGAGTGCCGACCGGCAAACAATTGGTGGCCGATGGATTAATTCTCAGCTGATGAACATCTCCTACGGCCGGTGGCCATTCTCTCCAGCCGGTGGTACTATACAGTGTTCAGAAAGGCAACCTTGAGATTTTGGCAGTCTTCAGAGGAGTATAGCAGGGAAAACAGAGGCAGATTGCGCATGGCAGTGCACTTCTGAGCAAGACCGAGCATGCATTGCATTGGGCTCTCTTTCCGAGGCGGTTTACTGTTTTTTCTAGCTTAGTTAATTTGTTAACTAATTAGATGGACTGTAATATTTTAATTAGCTTGTAGGTTAATTATCTGTATATTCTTTCGGGTCTCTCCGAGTGAGGGCAAATCTGTAATAAGTGTGGGTGAGTGTGTGTATGTTTTCCAACCCCCACTTCTTTCTTCCCTTTTATTTACCCGTTTATGATGGTAGATTAGGGCACGTTTAAATTAGCATACAGTATGACTGCATGCGTGCATCCATACATTTGTCTTGCATGCACCGGGCTCGGTACATCATGCTAACTGCATTGTACTTCAATTTCAAATTGAATACGTGCTATGGATTGCATTTCACTTGCCAATTTAAGATTAGCCGAGCCTACTCTAATTGCATCCCGCATGTGTTGCATTAGTCAATTTAACATGAACTAGGACCATGCATGTTTACTAACTAGTTTACTGTTTTGGCACGGAGTACACTGTGAGTATCTTATGTTTTAGCATCCCACATAAGTATGAATGTTAACATGACAGCATGCTTACCATGCGGCTAGATGCTTATGTGTTATAAACTGCCTGAATGCCTGTGGGTGAAGGCTGAATTGTTTGAGTTGGAACAACTCATTGAAATCCGTGTTTTAGCCTACTTGCGAGTAGCAAATCCCAAAGCGTTTTCTAAAACAAACGGATATGCAATGCCTGTTTCCAAGTTAGGCGATCTAGTCTATACTTGTATGCTGTGTGCATCACATAGTAATTCTAGGCTAATTAACTGGAATAAGAACATATAACGTTTTTAAAAATGGATATCATGGTTAGTAGAGGCCGGTCTTCGGACCGGGCGAGAGGGGGTGCTCATAGCTGACCTTCCCCAATCGTACCCAAGTTCCCGAGCCGAGGCAACTTTGGTGATGACGGACACGTGGCCTTTGGCACCGAGTTAGGGTTTCCTAAATTTCCCCATAAAAAAATATTTAGGTGGCGACTCTGTATCTGGCAAAGCAGTCCATGTTTGGCACTTCTTTTCAAAAATCTGTTTTCTCAAAACGATTTGCCGGATTTGGACTCTTTGGTTCAGATTAAGAACCGTGACACAAATCGAGTTGGAACTGTAGCGTGTAGCGGGGTCCCTCGCGGGCGCGTTACACACACACACAAAGAATCAATCACCACCACCCTTATCTCACCGTTGCACACAACCACAGTGTTCGTCAATTTTCCAAAGTCGAACATCGTCACCGTAGCTCACCATTGTCTCGCCTCCCATCGATATTCAGGTTATTCTCTGTCCTTCTCTGTTTCTCTCTCTTCCTTCCTCTATTTCCCCGTTTCACTTTAGCTTTAGTTTTTTTTTTTTTTTTTTTTTTTAATGTTGTAGAATTTTGATTTCTGTGTTTCTAGTAAATGGGTTTTGATTTTTATTCTAGATTTAGGGTTTTTTGAACTGATTATCGAGTAAATGGGTCTCTTTGCTTCAAATCTATTTTCAAGTATTTTAACTAAAAAGTTTTGTATTGATTCTTTTGCCTTTTTTTTTATATATATTTTTTGGGGGGTTAAACTATGAAGCATGAGTACTTCGAAAAACATGTCGTACTTGTATCGGGTACTTACCGGCGTATGGTACTTATGCATATGTACCGGGTACACGAAACACGTACCTAAATTTTTTCTTCTTCTTTTTTGGCGTACCCAGATGTACCTAGTATATACCCAAGCTGTACTGTATCTTAATTGAAATAATATTTTCTTCTACTACAGAGATAAAACTCCTTTCACTAGATTTCTTTTTTATTTTTAGTTTTATGCTTAGCATGATTTTAAAATTAAACTATAGTTTGTAAGTTATTTAATATATTGACATTTAATTTTGATTTATACATTTACTATTGGCATTAAATATTAATTATAGGTTGGATCTTAGCAAATTAAACCATTTAATTAATTTTTACATCACTCTAAATTAAAATAAATATTTTTTTACAAGCGTACCAAGCCGTACCCGTACTCTACTTTTTTTGGATACTTTTTTTGAATTTTACCATATCGATGTACCCATATCGTACCAGTACCAGTACTTGTACCCATACTCATACTTCATAGGGGTTAAGTTGTACAATCTGATAAACCAGTTAAGCTTGTTTGGGGAAATTTTCTAAATGAGGTTATCTTGGTTGTTTCTTCTACGCATGATGATTAAGTTCTGCCTAAAGCTTTGGTGATTACATTAATGGAGGGATAGTTCAAAGGTAGAAGATATATTTCTTTATGGGTTTGTGTGTAACACATGCATTTAGTACTAGTAAATAGAGTTGGGGCACAGACTCAGCTTTTTTTAATCTTGCAGTTCTCTTTGTTTTTGTTGGGGCAATTTGATTATTAACAATTTTGGATTATCAGTTGAATTATGAGAGGGGCAATTGTTGAGCAATCTCAAGTTGAGAAGACCTGAGGATGTTGATAAGGATAAGAAGAAGAAGCGTCGATCCAATCGACAATCCAAACAAAATTCCTCTGTTTCAGGTAATTTCACATATGTTAAATTGCTTGATATCTTCTTTGAATTTTTGTTGTAGTCATTGCTGTGATTTAACTAAGTTGGGGCACAGAACAAAGTTGACTTTGGAACATAGTGGGTTGGAAATTAACGTTCACAATTCAACTTTCTGTGTTATGGAAATTTGTGCATCAATTAGTGGTGTTTTTTTTTTTTGGGGGGGGGGGGGCTGCGCTGGCAAAGTGAAAATCATTTAGTTGTTGGATGTGAACTTTGATTTGAAGGCTATTTTTGGTGGTTGAAAAACTGAAGGAAAGAAAAAGTTATGATTTTGAATTTGGGTTTCCACTTAAATTAATTCTACTACAAATATTTATCTTTAGTTGAATTGAGGTTCTCTTTATATATATATATATGGTTGTCCATTATTCTTTGTGACAAAGTGAGAAGGAAGCAATTTTGTGCTTTTCGTGTGGAAAATGATACTCTGCCTGGTAATGAGAAGACAATGTATCTGTTAAAAAAATTTGCATTTAGGAAAAACAAGAACATCTACATAATTGTAATCGTTCGATTATTTGACCTTTGAGTTCTTTTTTGAAACCAAATGGCCATGTGAATCAAAATTCTGGCATGTTTGTTGGAGTTATTTTAAAAAAAGAACCAGTTTTAACTCAGGTTAGGTTTGTTGTTACTGGAAACTTTTCAACAAACTTGAGTTAAAAAGAACTAGTTTTAACTCAGGTTATTTTGGAATTATCTAAATGTTGTTACCTGACTCTATTTTTTTAAACCACTTCAAACAGGCAATTACTTATTTTCATTCCATTAGTTTTGTTGGTAACATCGTGGGGATGGAGTTTTCAAACGTATAGATCATACATCTACTTGCTTTTGGAATGCCAATTTGATTAACTGTTTATGGTTTCTAAGTTTTGGTTCCTTCTCGTTTGTCTACACTCTCCCCTCTATCTGTGAAATGATGTGTTTGTTGGGTAATCAGATTGTTTATGTTGGCTCTGATGTTTCAATTTTTTGTTTTTGGCATAGATTATTGTTCACTAAATGAATTTTTTTTGTTTGGTTGGAGGATTTGGGGAGGGATTTGGAAAGGGAAAGGGAAAAGGTGTGTGAAACTATGTGAAATATAGGCATGATTTATTCATATTTCACCTATCTTTTTCATTTCCCTTTCCAAATCCCTCCCCAAATCCTCTAACCAAACACAACATAAATGAATTACCTACAGAACCATCAGAAATCGTGGGGAGTAGTGGCATACCAAACGAGTAACGACTGCCTGGAGCATGTAATGTTGCTTTTAATTCATTGCCAACAATACATATAAATGAACAAACAGCACCACAGGAGGTTAAAAGTATGCAAAATCAGCTACTGTTTTCGTCTGATTCTGGTGGAAGAATGCTTTGAAATAATATTTATTATTTAAATAGAAAGTAATTTCTATCAAACTTTCACAAGAACCTTACAAATTTTAACTTCGCATTTTAGGATCATGGTGGGTCCCTGGGGGAGAGAGGCTGCAACTGGACGTGGTGTTATTTATGTCATTGAAGCTTCACTCGCTGAATATATTTGCTTTCCTACTCGATTGAAATTTGTGTCCAGAAAGCAATGCTGCATGAACAGGGGCCTTAGACCAAGCACACCATGGAAGTTTTTATTTTGACTTTTTCACTTTACAAAGGAAGTTTGATTAATCAATTTTTAGAAGGAAAGTGAAACATATTAAAAAAAATGCCAATGGACTTGAGGTTAGAGATAATTCAAATTGGTTTATCTTTTGAGTAAAACCCTGAATTATTTAGAAGGTAAGTGCCCCTTTATTTAACTTCCACTATTTTTCTTCATTCTACATTTGGTCAAGGTTTTACATGCATAATTCTAACGTCAAAAGATGAATTATCTGTTTCATATCATGCTCTTTGGGGACATGAACATTATTTAAGCATTGCAAATGATTTTCCTCTACCAACTTTGGTTTTATGCTTCACTTGTTATAAGGGCTTCTGTTACTTCTCAACATGCAGGATAAGGTTTCCATATCTATGGCAATGGGGGACTCCCACTATAAACGCTACGGATGATTTTATAATGATGGCTACAGCTATGATTGCTCTTGTTGAGGTTGATTTATTCTAGTGAATTTTTGAAGTCTTCTGATTTTATATATAGCTGGTGTGTGGATGTCACCGGTAGCTCGTATGATTATTTGTTTTGTATAAAATTATTATTTTAAGTTGAAATATACTTGGTTTGTATGCAATGTTGGCATTAAAAGTTATTCTTTTGTTTGGATGGTTGTAAGTGAAATAGATGCAGATTGTGGAATGGGTGATAATATATATGTATTGTTTTGTTTATATACCTATTACAGGTTGCATGGGATACATACTAGTAGTGGACAAATTAATTATAAATAAATAAAAAAAACATAAAATGATGTTTTTGGCGACTAAACAATTGGTCGCCAAAAATGGAGTAAATATTTTTAGCAACTAAATAGCTAGTAGCTAAAAAATGAATTAAATGGAAACAAATCTTTTGACGACTAAATATTTAGTAGGCATAAAAAAAAAAGACTTTAGGCGACTAATGATTTACTAGCAAAAAAAAAAAAAAAAAGACAAACAAACAAACAAACAAAAGAAAGAAAAAACACTTTTGGTGACAAAATATTTAGTAGCCAAAACAAAAAAGCTATATGATAGGCGACTAAAATTTTAGTTGCTAAACAAAAAAACTAGACTTTAAGCGACTAAACCATTTAGTAGTTAAAAGAAATAAGATGAACAAAAAAAAAAATTAGCGACTAAAAGTTTGGTCGCCCTTACTGAAAATATAAAGTTAAATTTATTATGAACTTTTGGCAAATAAAAAATTAGTCGCCAATTGAAGACTTTCAGTGACTAAACAATTTTTAGTCAACAGTTGAAAACTTTTGGCAACTAAAAAATTAGTCGCCCATTGAAGACTTTCAGCGACCAAATATTTTTTAGTCGTCAATATATTTCCCGACAATCATCCAACGACAAAGCTGGCAACCAAAAAGTTTAGTCGGCAAAACGTTTTGGCGACAAAAATATGGCTTTTGAGGACTAAAAATTTAATTGCCAAAAGTATAATTTGTTGTAGTGATTTGTGTAACAATTTCAAGGGTAAACATAAGGGCAGGGTCTTGAAAGATTTGTTATGAAGGCTGCTAGGGCAAGCACTGTTGTTGTATTCACCAAAGTTATGGAAGAAATCAAAGGTGTTGATTGTGCAACATACAATTGGTTGGCTGAAAGACCACCAATCCATTGAAGTATGAGTCACTTCAACAGTTTCCTAAAGTGTGACATTTTGTTGAATAATCTGTGTGAATGTTTCAATTCAAGCATATTGCAAGCTAAGGATAAACCTATGGTCAGCTTGTTGGAGAAGATAAGAGTTTTGTTGATGGAAATAGTTCAAAAAAGAAAGGAAACAATGAAAAGGTACAACAAAGGCCCTATATGTCCTAAGATTCAACATATTTTGGAGAAGGTAAAGCTGAACGCAACTAGCTGGATTCCTAGATGGAATGGGGGTTTCCTATTTGAAGTTGTTAGCCCATATGGTAAGCAATATAAGGTGGATGTAAAAGAATAGACTTGTGGATGTAGGAAATGGGATATGTCAGGCATTCCTTGTGCTCATGTTGTTGCTACTGCAAACTATATGGGTGAAGAACCAAAAAAGTATGTGCATCAGTACTATAAAGAGGAAACTTACTTGAGGATTTATGAGAACATGTTGAGTCCTATCAATGGTAGACAAATGTTGCCAACAATTGTTGGACCCTCAGTGAGCAATTCTTCAGCCATTGTAGAATCTGTCTCAATGATGATTTCATTGAGACCTTTTTCTAGCACAATTGTGAGGCCTCGGTAAATGCCCCACATTTTAGCTTCAAGGCTATAGCACTTCTCTAGCTTTCCAAAGAAACCATATTTTTCATCTCTAAAGACCCCTTTAAAGCCTCCTTCCCCTGGGTCTCCTCATGCACATCCGTCCGTGTTGAGTTTGATTTCCCCTGTAGAAGAAGGAAGCCATTTAATTAGTTTAGATGAGTGATTGGTCGAGGTAACAGACATGAGAAAAGCCTGTTGGATCTCACTAGCATAATTATGTATGAAGGATAAGGTTTTTTTGCAAAATAGGATCAGAATTTTCAAAAACTTTTTATTCCTATCCTTTCAGATTTGCCAGAGAGAGACAACAAAAACAATATTACAGAGTGGATCATTTTGTGAATGAGGTTTCAAATTCTTTTTAAGCCGAGTATTGAGGTGCAACTGATTGTCCTTCGAATACCAATGATAGCCCATATTGACCCAAACAGCTTTGGTGATATCACATCCACGAAGTGCTTCATGTCTTTGGTGTGAATACCACACCTAGGACAAGAAACATTGGCCATCAACCCCCTTTTCACTCTCAGATCATTGGTTAAAAGCTTTCTTAGAAGGATCAACTGAAGGAAATTTTTGAGTTTTCTGTGGGAATTTTAGTTTCTAAACCCACTCCAAGCCCATACTACCAACCACCTGATTGGAGGCAATTTTATAGGCAACTAATACTTGTTGAAATGTACACATTTAATCAACGTTACTTGATAATTTTAATATGTTTGTGTTTGTGCAGGTCACTCAAGCTTATGAGTAGAAATTGGACTTAATTTCATATTTGAAACCCAAGACCAACCTCCGACTCAACTCTGAAGACCTAGAAGAATCTAAATAATTTTAATCAAGCAAGAAAATCCCAACCCATGAAGTTTGAAGAAATAAAAGTTAGATTTGATGCAATCTCGCTAGAATAGTCACTATGTACAATATTCAATATTTTGGGCATATCTCTCTCATTTGATATTGAATTGAGGTGAATCAAGAGGCGTTGGAAAGCTAACTTAAAATGTTACAATTTTTTGTGAAATAGTAATTCCCCAATTCTGACATTTACTAGGTCAAAATGGGTCTGCAAGATAAGTAAAAAAATCTGGGAATAATTCTATCCGAATTTTCCTTTATTTTGGAGAATTCTAGCCTCTTTGGTATTATTTAAATGTGTCCTATGTCTATAAATACAAAAGCCTATTGATCATTAGGGTAATTGAGGATTCTAGAGAAAAGTGGAGAGACATAAAGAGAAGAGGTTTTCCATCTCAATCACGAGCAGCTAATCTTTTTATTCGGGATTGAGATGAAGCACTATTCAAATAATTTGTATAATTGTATTGTGACTTTGGTTTTGATTTGCTTTGGATAATCATTGTATAACTTTCAAAGATTTTTTATTCAAGTAAAGTTTTCATCTAATGAATGTATTCGATTTCTGTAATTGAGAATATATTGTTATACAAGTGTTTTATTCGTCTGTATATACAAAGCGTGAGACGAGTCATACTTAAGGAAGACGAGTTTGTGCTTGTGATTTGATTATGCTCATTCTCTTGATGATGATATCAGGGCTTGTACCCATGATACATCACTATTATCCGAATAATTGATTTACTAGAATTCAATATATTAATTACTTGCTATGGGATTAGAGGTGGATCGAAATCCCAAACTATTTTCTACTTCAATTCCACCTCAATCTTCTTTTTGTTTAATAATTATTTTCAATTAATTTTATAATAAAATCAAAATATTCATCTGATTTGAATTAATTAAGAATTGATTTTTATAATATTTAAACAACTTAGTCTTTTAGTCCATGTGGATCGATACCGAAACTAAACCACTATTCTGTTGAATTAAGGTCTTAGTAAGGATTTATTTTTGGTATGGAAACGACCCATCAGCAGCCACAATAGAAAAACATCCCCCTATGGACCCCTTCCAATGAGGAGTGTCAGGGAAGGTAACAAAGCGACGTAACATGACTTTAAGCACACAACCAAGGGCAGCACTAGGGATTTGAGAACTTAAACAGTTCATATCCCAATTGACCTCATCATCCATAAGTTTATCCACTATATCAGAATTCATAAGGTGGTTATTAGGGTATGATGAAGCTAAGGCCTCTTCACCACACCACCAATCATGCCAAATAGAAATGCTAGAACCATCACCAACACACCATTTAATACCTTTCTCAGAATATCTCTAGTTTTGAGAATGCCCCTCCAAATGTGAGGGCTTTCTCTTAGAGGAATAATTAAGTAAATCGCTTTTAGAAAGGTACTTTTCCTTCAGGACTTTAACCCAAAGGCAATCCTCATTGTTCATGATTTTCCAACCCAACTTCGACAAAAGAGCCATATCTTAGAGTTCGTTTGGGAAGTGGATTGGCTTTTTGACTTTTTGGTTATTTTAGCCTGGGGCTAACCTTGTTTGTGATAGGCTTTTTGGCTTTTTTGACTTTTGTGAAAGAAAAAATGAAATGATTATGGGTTGGATGTGATATTTTGTCTTATTGAGCTAAAAAGCCTATTTTGTCTTTTTGTGGCTAAAATAACCTCATACCCAACCCAACCATCCTTCCCAAACGAGTGCATAGGGTTTTGGCCTTTCTTAGGCCAAGCCCTCCCATTTTCTTACTTTTGCATACAATCTCCCAGTTCACAAGGTGGACTTTCTTACTATTTTTAGTGTCATCCCAAAGAAAATTGCGGTTAAGCGTGGTGAATGGGCCTAAATTGGTTTATAAAGAACATTACAAAAGCTAATGGGCCTAATTTGTTGAATGGATTCAGGGTTGTCCAATTTAGGAATAAGAGTAATCAGGATGTACTTGACATTATCAGGAACACTTTTATTAGAAAAACAAGTCTCAATAAACTTGCACACAGAAGGGCCAACAATGTCTCAATGAACATGATAAAAAAGAGAATGAATACAAAAGAAATGAGCAAAATTTGATAGGATTGGAATTTCAAGTTCTGTTTGATTGAGTTCGGAAATAGAGAAAGAGATGGCCTAAGTGAACTCGAAAAACAAAAAGTAGGATTCCATTTTTCCCTCACTTTCTTTTCCCTTGTGTTTTCTATTATAATCAAACAAAAAATGATATTGCATTTCTTTTTCTCTTTTTATTATTATTTTTTTATCAAATTTTCCAACCAAACAACCTTAAGAAAACTAATGATGCTTTCTTTACGGTGTCAACCTAGTTGGGCTTGTTAAGGTTTGTTATGATGCTTTTGCACTTCCCTTCTTTGTTGATGTAATTTTGCATGTACTATGTTTTTTCATCAATAAAGTTTTGTTTTGCTGACAAAAAAAAAAAAAAAAAAGAAAACTAATGAAATAGACGCGTAGAGGATTAGCATGATCAAGAAAAGTGTTGTTTTGTATTGGATAGAGGAAGAGTTAGTAGTTGGATTTTTCATTCTTTTTTTCTTGAGCATGGTCAAGAAAAGTATTGTTTAGAATTGGGTAGAGGAAGAGATGTAGTTAGATTTTTTGGAAAATTGTAAAAAAAACATCTCATAGACTTTCCTAACAAAATAAATTATGAGCTTTTAATTTTGTTAATTTAAATTCTAAATTTTTTGTTTGTTTTTAATTTAAACCATCAGTTCATTTCTGTTAAGTAAAATTAACAGAAAAATGAATATTTTAGTCATTAAACTCAATAAAAAATGATATTTTAGATATTTTATATCAACCTATATTGAATTTTATGACTAAGATATCATTTTCGCATTGGTTTTACTTAATAGAAATGAGATGATGGTTTAGATTAAAAATAAATCAAACAATTAGAGTTTAAATTGATCAAATTAAAAACTCAAGATTTATTTTGTTATAAGAGTCAAACTCTGATTTTTATTTTTATTTTTTTCTAAAGATTTTTCTTTCTTGAAAACGAAATTTATAGGTGCATTTAGTGCAGTATATAAAATTATTTATAATTTTTTTTTGTTTTTCTTTTTATTTTGAAAATGCGTAAAAGTATTTGGTATAACTTATATTTTTATCCATAATCAGATCCATCATCACAGCCTATGATTTGATTTCCATCTTCCAAAAAAAAAAAAAAAAACTTATATTTTAATTTATAAGGAAAAAATAATTTGAATAAATTGAAGGAAAAAAAAACTACTTATTAAAAACAAGAAATATGTTCAACGGTTGTTTCCTAATTGTTAACTTCTAACTTGTTAAAAATTGTACTAAAAAGGCTTTTACTTACTGGGATTGGGGACAATGTTGTCACAATATTATGCTGTGAAAACAACCCTTTACTTGAATATAATCTCAAAGTACTTAATAAAAATTTGTTTCGCATTTTCATAAATACTTTATCTCTTGATTTTAATTTTTTAAATGTTTGAGAATAGTGATATAAACAAAGTAATAGTTACTAAGATTGTATTTGGTTCATAGATTTGGAGATGAATTTGAAAAGAAAAAGGGAAAAAGTGTATGAAACGTAGGTGAAATGCAGTTATATTTTATTCACATTTTACATACTTTTTTGCTTCTCCTTTCTAAATATCTTCTCAAATTCATGAACCAAATGCAGCTTAAGAGTAAGGGACTACGCTTTCTATCTACTCATTAAAATATTTGAAAAATATGTACAACGAACAAAAAGTAAGGTGAACATGTAAAAGAAAAGCTTTAAAGTTAATACCATGATAAATAAAATAGTAAATTTATATTGTTTTATTCTTTAATTTTTAAAAAGAATTAATATTTTGAGACAATAAAAAATAAAATTAAGAATTACTATTTTGGAACCGAGAGAATAATAATTTTATAAATAATTAGTATTTAAAATCTTAATTTAGAAATAATATAATTATAATTTCATTTGTAAGAATATTATAATAATAAAAAGTGAGTGCTTTCCCTTGTCATTCCTTGTGTCATTTCCTTGTGTCCGTAGAGTTATTTTATGTCATTCCTTAAGTCATTTCCTTGTGTCCTTAGAATTGCTTTATGGGTTTATTATAGCAAAAATGTTTGGACCCTGTTGGGGATTGAGAGAGTAATTTATGTAAAAATTGGGCCGAGCAGGATAATGGGCCGTTATGGGCCGCTATGCGAAGTGCTGAGTAATATGGCCGTAAAGTTACTCCGGTTTTGATAGGGCCTTTGAAGTTAGGCCGGGCCCAAAGCCCAGAAGTTAGTCCGATCCTAAAGAGGCCTTAAGTTACTCCGGTCCAAAAGAGGTTAGCTCGGTCACCATACTAGAACTTATACCGGTTATGGCACAGTATGGTTAGCTCGGTCTAAAACCTTGCTAAAGGTTAGCTCGGTTTAGACTTACCACGGTTCGTGTAGAAGGAACTGAGGTAAGAGCATTGAAGGAAGAACCGATATAAAGATAGTTCGGTCTACTCCGTGGCTCGGTATGGCCATGGTTACTTCGGTCGTATGGTAGTTCGGCCGTATTAGAACCATCTCACTTGGTTTAGGCAGTGAGGGGGGTGTTGAAGGATAATCATTATCTTTCAGGAGTATGAATCCTAAGAGGACTCGACATGGAGGAGTAAGAGTCCTACTTAGATTGTGCTACACGGAACCTATAAAAGCTCACAAACATCACCTATGGAGAGGTAACGCAATTTTTATTCCCGAATATACAGAGCTTTTGTTTATTTGTCTAGTTTGCTGACTTAGGCAACAGAGCTTTTGTTTATTTGTCTAGTTTGCTGACTTAGGCATCGGAGAGGTTTCCGGCACACACCCGCCGGCTAGCTCACGTTTGTATTTTCAGGTAGTAGAACGACGTCGTACGAAGGAGCGCAGACTTGATCAACAGGATTATACGAGAAGGTTTATTTCTTTCCCGTACAATTGGCGCCGTCTGTGGGAAGGAAGACAAGGACAAAACCTCTTGATCAAGCTTTTCCTCTTAAGAATCAATGGCGCACAACGAAGATTTACCACAGTCTGCCATCGACGGACAAACACCAGAAGGGGGTGCGAGGCGCGAAGGTCTACCTCTCATCCCTCCTATGGCGGATTTGGAGCCACAACGACAGAATCCCAGGAGGGATAGAAGGGGAAGAAGGCAGACTAACAGCCCTCGTCACTCTCGTTCACAGAGTCCAGAGAGACAAAGGCGGAGGACTGACCCTCAAGCCTTGGAAGATCGCGTCAAGGAGCAGGACGAGTTGATACGACGAATGGCGGCGGACGTGGAATCTCTAAAGCGCCAGATGAAGGGAAAACAAGTGGCGATAGGAGAGGGGCACATAAGCAAGACGCCTCCTCGCCACTCGGAAGATCGTGGTAGGAATGCCACACCCTCGCAAGCAGAGAGTAAAAGCCTCAGGACAGGCGATACTCAATCCAGGTCTTCCAGAACTCGTCACTCCAGGTCTGAGAGGACGAGATCTGAGAGGTCATACACGGAAGGGAGCACTTATTGGCCTTCACATACACACCAAACAAGATCCAGACAGACGGAGTTGCCCAGATCATCCGACTTATGCACCGTGCTCGAAGAGAAGGCACGATGGAAGGAGGACGCCAGGGCACGCGATCCACACAGAGTGTCTACCTTACAACGGTTGGCTCCTCGATCGCATGGAAGCGTCGAGGTTGGAATGCCAATACCGCGCCCTGCCTACGAACCGACGAACAAAGCATTAGCAAGGCTGCAGACTTCGCCGTTTGTTTCGGCAATTGAGAACGCGCCCTTACCTTCAGGCTTCCTTCAGCCCAAATTCACTACATATGAGGGAAAGATGGACCCCTATTCGCACCTGAGCCACTTTCGCCAGGTCATGGCTGTGTATCGGCGAAACGAGGCTTTGATGTGCATCCTCTTCCCATCTAGCCTTGGCGACCTAGGCTTGACTTGGTTCGAAAAACTTCCTGAAGGCAGCATAGCCTCCTGGGCGCAATTGGCGGAAGCGTTTGTGACCAGGTTCAGAACAAACACTAAAACCCCGGTGGAGATTGACCAACTACTCTCCATCGACGTGGGCGACAAGGAGACCTTAAGATCCTACAATAGTCGCTACTGGGAGACCTTCAACCAGATTAGGGACTGCCCCACCAATCTCGCCATTGCACAGTACAAAAGAGGCCTTCCAGTCGGCAACAGACTAAAGGACTCAATCACCATGACACCGCCCCTCACCATGGAAGCCTTGATGGAGAGAGTGCATCAGCACATCAGGGTGGAAGAGGATGGCGCACGTGCCAAAATAAAATCTGGCACGACCGCAGTACCAGAGAAAAAGGCCTCAGCAAAGGTCAACGCGGTAGATTGCCCAAGCAGAAACGGACGTGGCAGATGAGACAACGGAGAGGACCAGGATAAAAGATGGTTGAGAGTCCGCACTGCCATAACCACGGTATTCAAAAAACCGATCTACCGAATTCTAAGTGAAATACGAGATGAGCCTTTCGTCAGATGGCCAGCCAAGCTAGGAGAAGCACAGAAAGACTATGACGAAAGATCGTGATGCACATTCCACAAAGAAAAGGGGCACCGCACTGAGAATTGCACACCATTGAGACAACACTTGGAAGAGTTGGTAGCAGCCGGTCACCTGGATAAATACATTGAAGGAGGGGCGCAACCAGCCCCCCAGGACCATAATAACCCCAACGGAATGCCAATCGACGCTCCACCTCAAGGCATAATCAATGTGATACATGGAGTCTTCGAACCAGAGCGTGTATGCAAGCTCAGAGGGTCAATCAAGAAGGCTGAGCACTTAAGAGAGGTACTAAGTGCCCAACCTGCCATCAAGAAGGGGAAGATAGAGGCCACGAACGTCATGTCTTTTTCGGATAAAGACTTGGCAAGGATATATTGCCCTCACAATGATGCCCTGGTCGTCACTCTTCGAGTCAAGGATTTTGACGTCAAGCGAATTTTGATCGACTAGGGTAGTTCATGTGAAATAATGTACTACGAAACATTTAAACAATTGAAGTTACAAGATAAAGACTTGGCACCTGCCGTATCTCCCCTGATTGGATTCAACTCAATGCCAGAGTGGCCAGTCGGCAAAATAATCCTCCCAGTTAGAGCAGGAAGCGTGACGAAACAAGTGGAGTTCTGGGTATTGAAAGTCCCTTCCACTTACAACATCATCTTGGGCAGAACATGGCTGCATGCCATGCGATCGGTGGCGTCATCCTACCACCAAGTAATGCGGTTCCCCAATGAAACAGGAGTAATTGAAGAGGTCTATGGAGACCAGATCATGTCCAAGCAATGCTTTGTTACAGTAAATGGCAGCCGCGCTGCGAAGGGATATGTTCATTCGGTGGAAGAACCTGAGAGTAATGAACTATTTGCAGTTGTCGGCAAAGCGGCTAATCAAAAAGCAGTGGAAGACTTGGTAGAGGTGAGAATAGATGAAAAGAACCCGGATAAGTTCTTTTTGCTCGGTTCGTCGTTTGTCCAGCACTGAGAGGTTAGAGGTCTTAGAATTTTTGACCTCTAACATCGAAGTGTTTGCCTGGACTCCATACGACATGCCAGGAATTGATCCAAACTTCATCTGTCACCAACTCAATGTCCACCCATCCGCCAGACCAATCATTCAGCGAACTCGCAAATCGGCACTCCACCATGCCGAGATAGTGGCGGAAGAAGTAGGAAACCTGCTAGAGGCAGGGGCAATCAGGGAAGTACACTACCCAAGATGGATCTCCAACACAGTCGTAGTGCCAAAAAAGAATGGCAAGTGGCGTGTCTGCGTCGACTACAAAACAGTCAACAAGGCATGCCCAAAAGACAGCTTTCCTCTGCCGCGGATAGATCAACTGGTAGACCTAACGGCAGGGCACAACCGACTTAGCTTTTTAGATGCATACAGAGGCTACCATCAAATCGCCATGCATGAACCAGACCAGGAGGTCACGTCCTTTACAACTCCAAGAGGACTATATTGCTACAAGGTCATGCCCTTTGGCCTAAAGAATGCAGGAGCAACGTTCCAGAGAATGGTCACCAAGATGTTTGAGCCGTTGTTAGGTAGAACAACGGAGGCTTACATCGACGATATGGTGGTCAAGGGCAAGGATGAGAATGACCATCTCAAGGACCTAGGTGAGATGTTTGAGATCTTGAAGAAGCACAAGTTGTGCCTCAACGCGTCGAAGTGTGCATTCGGAGTAGGATCCGGCAAATTCCTGGGCTTCCTAGTGACCAACCGAGGTATTGAGGCAGACCCATCTCAGATCAAGGCAATTCAGGATCTAGAGAGACCAAACTCAGTAAAAGAAGTACAGCATCTCACCGGCATGGCAGCCGCCCTCAATCGGTTCATAAGCCAATCGTCAGACAGACTGCAACCATTTTTTCAGGCTTTAAAAGCCAAATTTGAGTGGGACGAAGAATGCGACCGCGCTCTGGAAAGCTTAAAAGAATACATGTCTTCTCCACCACTACTTGTCACCCCAGTCCCTGGAGAAGAACTATTCCTGTACCTGGCAGTCTCTCAGCACGCAATCAGCGCAGTGTTAGTCCGCGCAGAAGGGATCCAACATCTGCCCATCTATTATGTCAGCAAAACACTGCTGGGCGCCGAAACAAGGTACTTGCCACTGGAAAAACTGGCATTGGCCTTGATGATGGCCTCAAGAAAGTTGTCGCACTACTTTCACGCCCACACTATAGTTGTCCTCACAGCCTTCCTATTAAAAGCTTTGTTTGAGAGGGCTAACTTCTCTGGGCGAATCTTGAAGTGGGTAGTTGAGCTGGGGCAATACGACATCAAGTTCCAACCCAGAACCGCAATAAAAGCACAAGCTTTGCAGACTTTGTCGCCGAATTCACCCCAGAAAGTCATCATATCTGCCTAGTCGACCTGACTGAAACAACCGAACTAGGGATGGAAGTTGACATCGGAATAACGCAACCCCTGGTACTGGTTACTCAGTCAGGTCCCAAGGCAAACCAGAGTAAAGCAAGGAAGGAAGAAGCGAACCATGCTACGCCAAGTCAAGACTCACCAACAAAACAAGACTTGGTACAACCAGGTGGCGAGGGGCAGACAGCAGGCATGAACCATGAAGAAGACAACACCAGCAACATGGAAGACCCCAAGGCATCATCTGATCCCTCCACTTGCTGGAAGTTGTTCGTCGGGGAGATGTGGAAGCTCTTCGTGGATGGAGCATCCAACCGGCACGGAGCAGGACTTGGCATAGTCCTCATCTCTCCAGACGGCCTAGTAGTGGAGCAGGCAGTCAACCTGGGCTTCCTAGCATCAAACAACGAAGCGGAGTATGAAGCGCTTCTGGTAGGCCTCAAATCAGCATTCTACACGAAGGCCACCGAGCTAATGGTCTATAGCAACTCACAACTGGTGGTGAACCAGATCTCAGGCGACTATGAAGCAAAGGATGACAGAATGGCTAAGTACCAAGAGTTGGTCAAAATAGAGATCAAGAAGTTTGAAATAGTGCGGATAGAACAAATCGGCAGGGAGGAAAACAGCAGAGCAGACGAACTAGCAGGCTTTGCCTCAATGGCAGACACCTCCATCCCTCACCCACTGCTGATCGACTACCTGCCTAGACCAAGCATTGAAGACCCTGAAGCAGAGGAGGTATGTTGCGCAGAGCTAGGCCCCTCTTGGATGGATCCCATCATCCTGCTCTTAAAAGATGGCATCTTACCAGAAGAGAAGAAAGAGGCCAACAGAATAAGAGCGAAGTCGCAGCGATTTTGGCTCTCCCCATCCCTAGCATTGTACAAAAAGTCGTTCTCAGGACCCTACCTAAAGTGTGTTCATCCCAGCAAAGTGGAAGCATTCCTATTCGAGATACGCGAGGGCGTATGCGGAAGCCATCAAGGAGGAAGATCACTAGCATACAGAGCAATTTCGCAAGGATATTGGTGGCCATACATGCAAGCGGATTCAGAAAAGTATGTCAAAAAAATGTGAGAAGTGTCAAAAGTTTGCACACCAAATACATCAACCTGCCAGAGAACTTCTACCTCTCACTAGCCCATGGCCCTTCGCAATGTGGGGCTTAGACATAGTGGGACCACTTCCAACAGCACCAGGCAACAGGAAGTTCTTCCTTGCAGCAACCGACTACTTCACAAAGTGGGTGGAAGCAGAAGCCTTGGCATAAATCAAGGAAAAAGATGTGAAGAAGTTTGTTTGGCAGAACATCATCACTCGGTTTGGCATACCAAAAGCCCTAATCTCAGACAACGGCACTTAATTCGACGACAGAATTTTCAGAGGCTTTTGTGAGGAATACAAGATAGAGTTCTACAATTCTACACCGGCATATCCTCAAGCAAATGGCCAAGCAGAAGCATCAAACAAGGTCGTCTTAGATGGATTGAAGAAAAGGTTAGAGAAAGCAAAAGGCAAGTGGGCAGAAGAACTCCCTCATGTTTTATGGGCTTACCGCACCACACCTCGGCGATCAACAGGAGAAACACCATTCTCCTTAGCTTACGGCATGGAGGCAGTAATCCCACTGGAAGTTGGCCTCCCCACAATTCGAAGCGAAAACTTTGACCCAGACTTAAACGGCGAAGCCATATCATTGGAGCTCGACCTTGCGGAAGAAAGAAGAGACAGAGCATTGGTTCACATCGCCTCCTACCAACAAGAACTGTCCAGAAAGTATAACAAAACAGTGCATCCAAGGCAATTCAAGATCGGAGATTGGGTGCTGCGCAAAGTAATGGGAAACACCTTGGTGCCGGGAGATGGCAAGTTAGGGCCTAATTGGGAAGGACCTTACAAAGTGGTCGGATTAGCAGGCAAAGGGCATACCACTTAGAAGATAAAGATGGCAAAGCAATTCCCAGGCCATGGAACACTGCCAATCTCAAGTTATTTTATTTTTAGCTTTTTTCTTTTTAAGCATATGTAATTTTTTCTTTTCTCAATAAAACAAGTCAATTCTTTTCAGCATAATTGTTTTCTGTAAAAGATAGTTTTAGAGAGTTAGGAGCATTGCAATCATTTTATTCTAAGTTGGCTAGAAAAACTAACTTAGAGGTTGGTTGGATTAAACCAACACCCCTCCTAAGCCCAGGATAAGGATCTAGGCTGCAGGATGTTTGGTCGGAATAACCAAACATTTTATTCTAAGTTGGCTGGAAAAACTAACTTAGAGGTTGGCTGGATTAAACCAACACCCCTCCTAAGCCCAGGATAAGGATCCAGGCTGCAGGACGTTTGGTCGGAATAACCAAACATTTTATTCTAAGTTGGCTGGAAAAAACTAACTTAGAGGTTGGCTGGATTAAACCAACTCTTATTACTCTTCAGCCGAAGTAAGTATATCGGCTGAAGAGTGGTTGGCTGGATTAAACCAACTTTTGTTACTCTTCAGCCGAAGTAAGGGTATGGGCTGAAGAGTGGTTGGCTGGATTAAACCAACTTTTGTTACTCTTCAGCCGAAGTAAGGGTATGGGCTGAAGAGTGGTTGGCTGGATTAAACCAACTCTTTGAACTCTTCAGCCGAAGTAAGTATATCAGCTGAAGAGTGGTTGGCTGGATTAAACCAACTATTTGTTACTCCTCAGCCGAAGTAAGGGTATGGCTGAAGAGTGGGTGGCTAAATTAAACCAACTCGTTGTACTCTTCAGCCGGAGTAATTATATCGGCTAAAGAGTGGTTGGCCAGGTAAGCTTAGTCAGAATGACCAGCTAAAGCCAGAATACGGTATCTCGGTCGGAAAATATTTCAAATTGCAGTTTGAAAGCAAGCACTAACAGGAGTACAAACCGAGATCACAGTTGGAGCAAAAGAAATCAAGGATTCATTAAAAAACTCATTACCAGTACAAGAATACAGATCAAAACCGAGATAAGTGTTGAACGCAAAAGCTAACTTTCATTGATCAAGAGCAAATACAAAGGAGGGGCCGCAGCCCGGTTACAAGTCCAAAGCAAAAGAAAAAAGAAAAATTACAAAATCAGTTAAAAAGATCTTCAAGATCGGCGTCAATATCAACACGAAGACCAGTTCCAGACGGCAGATCGGTCTCGGTTTGGAGCACGGTGTCTGTTGGAAGCACAATTTCAGTCAAGGCGTCAACCGTTGGCTCCAACCGAACTGATTAATTAACCGGATCATTGACGACCGGGGTATCATTTGGCTCTTCTTCATCATCGTCAGAACCCTCGAGGAACTGTTGCTGAACGGATGCGGCATACTCCGCCAGTGAGGCCGAAATGGAATACTAAGGAGGGTTGTAGACCTCGGTTTTGGGCCCACAACCGAGCTGCTCCACAGCACCCCTCCAGCCGCATTTAAAGAACAACTCCTTGGCGGCCTCACATTGTGGAATGTAGAGGGCCTCCGCCTCCTTGAAACCTTCGGCGTTGGCATCATTCACTTTCTTCTTCAATTCGGCGATCTCTGCGTCTTTTTTCCCTTCGAGCTTGACTAGCTCACGAAGGTACTTGTCTTTCATCACGGTCAACGCCTTCTGTTTGTCAGCTTCAGCCGAGGTAACTAGCCCGGTTAGACGAGCTACCTCAGCCTCTAGCTCGGTCGTTTTTTGTTGTGATTCCTTCAGCTCGGTTGTTTTTTCTTCAACCTCTGCCATGGCCTGCCTAGCTGTTTTCCTGAGCTCCAGCACCTTTTTATGCGCAGTTTGGCCCTTTTGCATGGCCTGAAAAGAAGTAAAAGAAACTAATGACAAAACCGAACAGAAAGTTGGAAATATTTTGGGAGACGACAAGAGCAACTTACCAGGATCATTGATTTCGTCGCCGACCGGATGGCCTTAAGCTCGGTCAAGTTCTTGTGATGCTCCATGTCAGGGGGCAGGCATACGCTCTTAGCCAGATTGAAGGCTAGCATATGGTCTTTGTCTGCCACTACTGAGTCGGTAGCACAAATATCTCGGTTCTGAAAAGTGAGCTTGGGAGCCCACTTGGAGGAGCTAGATCGGTCAGATTGCTCCGGCTGAGGGCTCGGCGGAGGGCTCAGTGGCAGAAGAATGGTCTCATCTTCGTCGACGAGGCGTTGCGCGGTTTGGCTAGTCCGGGCACACTTGTTCGCCCGAGATGACGAAGGCTGTTGAGATGGGAGAGCCACCATGGTTTCTTGCGTCTGGCTCGGTGGTGGTACCTCGGCTCTGTTCGTTTCGGTCAACAGGGCCCTTACTCTGTTCCTTTTGGCCATTTCTTGTTCAACTGTCAGAGGGACAAGATTAATTTGTGGCAAGGTTGGATCCGGTTCAGGGGCGTCCTCTAGTAGAAAGTCGGTTACCCTGGCTTTACGTCGACTGCTATATCGGTATGTCGGTTCAACGTTCAGAAGCTTGGCCCAACTTCTTTCAGGGTATCGTAGTGCGGCGTGAAGCGTGTCTAGGTTGGGGTAACTGTACAGTGATTGAAGATGAGCAGAATCTGCAAAGGAAGACAACTGTTAGTTCGGTTCATAAGGAAGAAACCGAAGTAAAGAGAAGCATACAACAAAGCCGAAGTAATTATACCGGGGATGCCTTTATTCCAGTTTATACTTCGGCCAGGTATCTGGGCTTGGTGATCTTCATAATTGCCTGATACCCAGAAAAAATCGTCATCGTTTAAGTCTTTATCCGGTGTATCTTTTATTATTTTCTCTCGGCGGTGGCGTATTCTTAAATAGTAAACCCATCCGTCTTCTGTTGATCCTATGGAGTATTGGTGGAATATTTCGGCTAAACCGAGGTTAAGCCCAGCTCGGCGGTTTAGCTCGGCTATACCCATTATTATGCGGTATGAGTTGGTGGAAAGCTGGGTTGGGCATATTCTAGTCTGCCTAAGGAATTCATAGAGTAATGGTTGAACTGGAAATCTTAGTCCGGTTTCTATTATTGACAGAAGGGTAAAGGGTACAAAACCTTCGTTCCCCCAAGGAGTAACGTCTTTCTTGGCTAAGGTTAGGTGGACATCGTCAGGGATGTTGTATTCCCTTCGGAATTCGGCTAGACCACCAGGTGTCTCTACAAGGAATCTATACTTCCCCATTTATTTTTTAAGTTACGAACAAATTAGATCGGTCGAAAGATTTGGGCTCAATAGCTCGGTTGAGCGCTCAAAGGAGTGCCTGGGCAACCTAAGTCTGCAAAGTGAAAAAACAAAGGTGTTAAGCACAGATCGTTGGACCGTGCTACAAATTAGAACAAGAAAATTGAAGTCCTACTTCGGCTATGTGAAATGTTGCAGGTCCTATCTCGGTTTCGGCAAGGTGCTTAGTAGCTTGGTTGGGGCAAGTGATTTGTTAGACCGGTTGAAATTCTAAAACCAGCTTTCTTAGTTCAGTCTGAACTAAGAGTGCTGGTTTAGCCCCAAGACATAGTTCGGACAGAATTGAGGCCTTCAAATACATTAAATGCAGACTTAGTTCGGTTTATTATCTCGGCTGAGATAAATCAAAAGATGGTTTTTTGACTTGTTAAAACTACTGGTACAAATGTTGGTTCGGTCTGGCTAGACTTACACGTAGCATAAACAGTATCCTAGTTCGGTTGGGACGTGTTTATGGATCAAACAGAGTGTTCTACAGATTGCTTCGTGAAGTTCATGGGGTTCTCATGAAGTTTTTTCCCAGAAAACGTGAGGCAAAAAAAGCAAAAACAGTGTTTTATAAAAACACATGAACGAATTGCTGTGGATTGTATAAAGCAAATACGAACACAACAAAAGCAAGAAAGATGGATTTGAGTGACTTACCAGATGAAGGGGTAGAAGCACTGAAGATGAAGCAATGGCAATGAAGAACACGAGCTCCTTAGTTACAAGAAGGAATGCGAAAAAGAGAGAGAAGAGGTGAATAGGAAGGTGTAATGATTTGAAAGAAAAACGAAAGGATCTTTGTTCTGGTGAAATGACCTAAATGCAGGAACTGTTCAAAATTTGCAATGTACGAGGGCGGCGTGACAGCTGCGATAGGCCAATGAGAGCGTGCCACGTGTCATGGGAAGAAGAAACGATTCAGATTGCTGTGATTGAAGAGACATTTTGACTGGACAAGCACAGCTCGGTTCGAGTATTAGCTCGGCTGGAAAGGCTAAAGGGTTTTTAGCTCGGCTGGAAAGGCTTAAGAACTGTAGCTCGGCTGAGGGACAGGTAATCCCTATCATGCTACGCAGACGGAATTAAGGGGCAATTGAGAGGGTAATTTATGTGAAAATTGGGTCGAGCAGGATAATGGGCCGTTATGGGCCGCTATGCGAAGTGCTGAGTAATATGGCCGTAAAGTTACTCCGGTCTTGATAGGGCCTTTGAAGTTAGGCCGGACCCAAAGCCCAGAAGTTAGTCCGGTCCTAAAGAGGCCTTAAGTTACTCCGGTCCAAAAGAGGTTAGCTCGGTCACCATACTAGAACTTATACCGGTTATGGCGCAATATGGTTAGCTCGGTCTAAAACCTTGCTAAAGGTTAGCTCGGTTTAGACTTACCACGGTTCGTGTAGAAGGAACTGAGGTAAGAGCATTGAAGGAAGAACCGATATGAAGATAGTTCGGTCTACTCCGTGGCTCGGTATGGCCATGGTTACTTCGGTCGTATGGTAGTTCGGCCGTATTAGAACCATCTCACTTGGTTTAGGCAGTGAGGGGGGTGTTGAAAGATAATCATTATCTTTCAGGAGTATGAATCCTAGGAGGACTCTACATGGAGGAGTAAGAGTCCTACTTAGATTGTGCTACACGGAACCTATAAAAGCTCACAAACATCACCTATGGAGAGGTAACGCAATTTTTATTCCCGAATATACAGAGCTTTTGTTTATTTGTCTAGTTTGCTGACTTAGGCATCGGAGAGGTTTCCGACACACACCCGCCGGCTAGCTCACGTTTGTATTTTCAGGTAGTTGAACGACGTCGTACGGAGGAACGCAGACTTGATCAACATTATTATACGAGAAAGTTTATTTCTTTCCCGTACAGGGATAATGTCCACACTTTTAAAATGATCTTGACCCTCTATATATATGTGAAGTTCACTTATATATGTGTGAAATCTACATCATAAGTGGTTCAGATTTGTGGAAATTTTGTAGAGGTGGGGGTCTCAATAATTACTCTTATTATAGTTTATATCCTTAAATTATTGTTAAATTATCTATTTAGTTCACAAACTATTGATTGAATCTATTAAGCTTCTGTAGTATATGAATCAAAATCAATTTAGTTTCTAAACTATCAATTAAATCTATTAAATTTCCAAAGTAATTAATTCAAATCTATTTAGTCCTAATAAGGATTACAAAAATAAATTACAAACTCATAAGTATTATAGATTAATGAAAGATCCTACCTATTTAAAATTTTATTTCAAAAAACTTTTAAATTTTTATTTTGTCTTTGAAAAGTGGACGTCAGTTATTATAGTGAATTTCCTTTAGAGGCATAATGGTAATTCAAAGTATGTTTTTTACTTATCTTCTACTACTTGCCTTTATAATATGTTAGATTTCATTTATATTTTATTATTTTAAAGTTCTTTTCGTAATTTAATTAATATATTATTTTGTTCTATTATTACTTGTAGCAAAGTATTATTATTTAAATTATCTAATTCTACTTTTTCAATATATTGAATAATCATTATAATTTTATTGGCAAGATTAAGAAATCAAACTCTAATACTAATTTAAATATACAACAAAATAAAACACATTTTAAAAAAAATAAATAAAAAAGTAAGATTTTTTTGTAATAAAATTTTATTAGGTAGTGTCTTATATTAATTTATAATACTTATGGGTTTATATTTTATTTTTTGTGATTTTTTTAATGACTAAGTAAGTTTGAATTAAATATTTTAAAATTTTAATATATGTAGAAATTAAATATATTTTAATTTATATATTTTAAGGATCGAATAAATTCAATTGATAATTCAAATACGAAATAAATAATTTGACAATTATTTAAAGAGGTAAAAGTATAATAAACCCTTATTTAATTTTATTTTTTTGAACAAACCACAAAACCACCCCGCCACCCCGCCGATTTAGACTTGAAATGAAACAAATAAAAAAAAAAAGATAGAAAACAAAAAGAGTCAATAACACTATCAAACGCAACGCAATCAATGACATACAATACAACCCAAGTAATAATGATAAAAAACAAAAAGAGTCAATAACACCACAAAACGCAACGCGATCAATGACATACAATACAACACAAGTAATAGTATCAATAAATACAAATGTATATATAAATAGCGCACAAGTAATATCTGAGAGAGGAAGCATTGCAGCCATTAACCAATTTCAATTGTCACTTTCTGACAGAGACACGGAGAGAGAACTAGAGAGAGAGAGAATGAGCGGGCAAGGGAAGACAGTGTGCGTGACAGGAGGGTCAGGGTTCATAGCTTCATGGCTGGTTAAGTTGTTGCTCCAACGTGGTTACACTGTCCGTGCCTCTGTTCGCGACCCTTGTCAGTTCTCTCTCTCTCTCTCTGTTATTTTCAATATTGGGTTAAAATCTTTAGTTCTTGTAGTGGTCACTTTTAGTTATCTCCATTTTGTTGAAAATAGATCATTCTAACACTTTCTATGCACCTCAATCTTTCATTTCGATTATACCAGTTTATTGGTACCGGAATTTTTGGCTGCTGCATTATATAACTTTTTGTAAATTCTACTTAATATCCCTATCTTGTACTTTCACTAAAATTTCACTTTGATTCTTTACTTTCGGTTGTAATGATAAATCCCTACACAAGTAAATAATGGATATTTGTGAAGACTACTGTGTGGCATTGCTTACATGATAGTCATTCATCAACGGTTGTGAATCATTGATTTTTTTCAATCTTTTAGACCTTGGTTATGATCTAAATCAATAGCATAGCAAAAAATCTTACGAGTGCAACATAGTGACTCACCTTTGTTAGGTAGTTGACAGACATGGGATGACACACTTAATGTACAGTGTGGTCTTCCATTGGCTAGGAGTGCACATAAGCAATGTTAAATGATACTCTAGTACTATCTAATAATTTTCTTGTTCTAAATAATGTGTCATCACCAATCAAGCTTTAGAACCCACCATAGATTGTGTTAATGGGCCTCTCCACTCATTGTCAATTGATTTTGAGTTGAATGTTTTAATATGGTATCAGAGTTGGGGTTTGAGCAATCTCTCACCTCTTGTGGTTCAAGTCTCTGCCCAAGTCTATTTCTCTCATCCGATCCATCTTTCAATCAGACCTCTCAATCACCTCTATGTGCTACCAATGCTGCACGTGAGGGGGAGTGTTACATAATCCCACATCGCCCATCTAAGTCACCCAAGCTTGGTTAATATAATGTAAAGGTCGCTCCACTCATTGCTAATTGGTTTTGAGTTTGATGTTTTAACAATTGTATCCTAATTGATAGATTGATTGTAATAAAAATCTTTCATACTTGATTTCAAATAAATCATCTTTATAAAGTACTGATGAAGTGAAATCAGACTCTTTCTCTGAAATTAAGAGAGAAGCTCAGGTCACAGATGCCCAAGGAATTAAAGTTTAGAAGTCAGAATTCTTACTTAAATCACCTAAGAATTTTTGTTGCAGTTGTCTTGATCTCATGATTTGGAAGGAGCAGCGGCCATTCTAAACCCAGGAATTAAAGTTTTGCGCCAACATTATCTCTAATTGAATTGCGTCTGACCTCACATCATCATCTAGTGAATTGGACAGCACATATGAAAACTCTATTACTCTTTTGACCTCAATGACTTGGATGACTTTGCTAGGAGGCACACTCTATTAGATAGGTATGGGGCTTAGGGAGATGTGAATCCCCAGACACACACATGCACTATATACACATACCCAAGTCCATGTTTTGCAGTTAGAACTTTTCAGTTGTTCTTCTTTCTGTTTGAAAAAAAAAAAAATGATAGGGACTTACCTGCAAAGGGTAAATTACACAAATAATCCCCAAAGTATACTATATATTTCATTTTGGTCTCTAATCTTTAATTTGTTTTAATTACATCTTGCACTTCACACATTGATTCAATGTGGTCCCTTCTTATAAATGCCATAAACTTCGGACCAAAAATTTTGGGATCATGCTTATATTAGCCTTATATTAAGCACTTAAA
Source organism: Camellia granthamiana (assembly GCA_036172215.1). Classification (NCBI taxonomy): domain Eukaryota; kingdom Viridiplantae; phylum Streptophyta; class Magnoliopsida; order Ericales; family Theaceae; genus Camellia; species Camellia granthamiana. Next base: position 75,667,657 of record CM069915.1, on the reverse strand, counting down.
AGACATTGAGGAATTTATTTCATTTTTTTGCCTAAATGAATAATAGACACATGAATTTAAAAAGGATAGCAAAGTTACTTTTAAGAACTGAAATACATACATAATAAGGAACGTAGTCCTCTCATATGTCGCGACAATAAGTTATTTTTTTGTCCATTGAATTTCGTATTTGTTGAGTTAATTCCTAAAATCTTCTGACTATTGCACTTTTAATTTGCCGAGTTAATCCTGAAAATCTCCCTAAAACCTCAATTTTTCTATACTACATGAAACCATAATCTTCTATCCATTATTCGATCAATGTTATTTGGCATATATAGTGCATTCGAAGCTTGATTTAAGCATGATATCAACATTCTGCATCTATAGGAAAGGACTACATTGTAATCAATGTGTAAAGTTTAGGGATGTAATTGAAACAAATTAAAGATTGGGAACCAATAATGAAACAGATAGTATACTTTAGGAACTATTTATGACCATATGCAAAATTAGTATACTATTTGTGATCCTTTATAAGCTTATAAAACTATAATTTCCCATGAAAATGTATGAATTGATATAAATTTGTTCAAGTAGAATTTAGAGGATTGAATCGAGACTTGCAATTTAATCTCATGTGTAGGTCATTCGGTCTTGTACTACGTGAAAATGCACCTTTTAATGGATTCTAGTTGAATTACCAGTTTTTCCACATTTATTTAATACTTGGTAATAAAATGCAGCTGATCCAAAGAAGACAGAACACTTACTTGCACTTGATGGAGCTAAGAAGAGACTTCACTTGTTTAAAGGAAATCTACTGGAAGAAGGTTCCTTTGATTCTATGGTTAATGGGTGCGACGGTGTTTTTCATACAGCATCTCCATGTTTTCTTACAACTTCTGATCCACAGGTTCATTTCATATTGTGTTTTTTTCTCTTTTATTTTATTTATTTTTTGTTAAACTGCCATACATCAACACGATACAGTGATAGACTACTAAACGTTGTGGTCTCAAACATTTTTTATTATGTAATGAGTTGTGCTTTCCATTGGACCTTTCATATAATGGTAGGGAGAAGTAAAAACTACATATCGCGCAATGTACTTCTTGTACTTCTCATTCTCTATTGTAGATGGTACCAATCCCTGTAGGGACAAATCAAAACCTAAACTCATTCAATGTGTTCAACTAACCAATCTAGCTGAGATCTATTAGTTTTCTCCACAAAAAAATGAAAGATGAAAAAGGAAAAACGGAAAAAGAGGAAAAAAAAATAAAAAATTATTGTTGCCTACAGGGAATATCAAAACCTAAGCTCCTCTAATCCATTGACCAATTGGGGTAACAAAAATATAAAATAAAATCACTTCTGCTTTTTTATATGTTAACATGATGAATTGGGATCTTTACTAGAAAGCAATGCAGTCTATTTTTAAACTTCAGACTAGCAAAAATGGCTAAATTTATCTCAAACATTGCTCTATGACATAAATAAAGTTGGGAGAATAAGTCAAATATATGTGTAGGTTGGGAAGTAGACTTCTGTTTGTAGTGATTTTAACCACATTTGAAAAGCGAGCTTTATTTTTGGACACTAACTTTTGGTTCCCATCCTCTCTGCTAACTAGATCAGTTTGTAGATGCCTCAATCTGAAGATAGCAACTAGTATATAAGAACCGCTTTATACAGGCCCATTGCTAAATCAACTCAAGTACCTATTGTCCCAACTAAGAATAGTTCAAAAAATTGGTAAGTAATTGATTCAATTTAGATATCAGTCCTAACACAGAGTATGGTGGCTTTATGATCAGGTGGGATATGACCATGCACAAGTGATGGCAGATTCTTCAAAACTTGGTTATATACAAAAATTAAAAAATAAAAATAAATAAAAAAATTCATTCATTATACAGATCACATAAATTTTTCTTATGTTGATGCAACAACACATTTGCACGCCTTAGCAACCATAGTCCCTAATATACTTGTTTATTTGGTCATAAATAGTGAAGGGTCATTTCCGTCATCTCCTACTTCTTTTTCTTTATTTATTAATTTTTATGACAAGGAATGTCCCCAAGGTAGGGCCACATTGGACTCACATTTGCAAAGTAAATCTGGATACCTGCAATCACCTACAAACCCCAAGTATTGGTTAAGCCAAGGAGACCCTAGCGAGAGTTGAACCCATGATGTCTAGGTTTACAGTTCATTCTAGGGTCCAACCCTTTTGCTGGTAGGCTACATGTGTAGGTTATCCATCTCCTATTTGGTTTCTAGACATTCTCAATTGTGATGGTCTTGATTTTTCAAGTGAAGTTTACATCATCATACTTTGGTTTTATAAATATCTTTGAGGGGGTGTGGTCTTTTTATTTCCAATTTATCTAGAGTCCTCTTTGCTAGTGGACTCATTCACTTGGTGGCAGAAACAAATCTCAAGTATATGATCTATAAGAGCTATCTTCATAACCTGGAGGTGCCTCTGCTTCATTGCTGCTGTTTGGTTGCTCTGTTACATTGCTGCAGTTTGATCTTCTTTCCTACTGTCTGCTGGGTTTTGTTGGTTGTTTTGATTGGTAGCTCACCAATCTTTTGTAATACTTGTTGTTTTTTATCATCAATAAAACTCTTTTCTGCCGTTGAAAAAAAAAAACAAAAAAAGAGCTATCTTCATAACATTGATGTACATTGGTAGTATTCTTTTGTCTATTTGTTGATAGTAGATTAAAAGGTTTATTATATTTGCTTCATAACACTGATGGTTGATATCATGTAATTATTATTTCAATTGATTTTCATATTGTTTCATCACTATCTCAAAAAGAATTGATTGATCCAGCATTAAAAGGCACACTAAATGTTCTTGGATCATGCACCAAAAGCCCAACTGTCAAAAGAGTGGTTTTGACATCGTCTATGGCTGCCGTTGAATGCATTGGTAGGCTTCAAACTCCTAATGAGATAACTGATGAGACTTGGTTTTCCGACCCAGAGTTCTGCAAGGAAAATGAGGTACGTATTTGTGCAATTGTTAATCATGTTCTTTTTCTATTTAGCTTTTACATGTATATGAAGGCTCAATCTTCGACTAGTAAAACCTAGGCTACTTGCTGCCCAATCGGTAGAACCAACAATGGACGATGACCATTTTCTTTTTCCTTTCCTTTACGTTTTATTTTATTTGTATGAATGCTTAAGTTACTATGTTAGTGTAATGTTGTCATCTACACATGAATGAGTATTACTTGCATAAACTTAGTTACTTGTTACTCTCAATAATAATGTTACTTGCTACTCTAAATCTGTTGGGTGGAACCAAATAAAAAGTGTTTGGTTGCCCAAATAGACTTCTAAAAACAAATCAAGCTTTCCCCCAAAAGCCTTCCCAATTTTGAATAATACGGTTTCTAGTGTAATGTGCAAATTGCAATTAGCCCGGTTTGGGGTAAAAAAAAGTCAAAAAGTCACAAAATCAACCAAAATGTCAAAAGTTCAATCGCAATAGAAAATGGTCATATTATACACATCAATCAATTACTTTTTTTCCCTCACAATTATCTTTTCAACTAAAAAACCCATTCCCAAACACATTAACTTTTTTCACCTCATAAAAAAAGCCAAAAAGTCAAAAGACCACTAAAAAAAGCCAAGTTCCCAAATGGAGCCATAATATAAACATAGAAATATCATCTACTGTGCCTAGAGAATCTCTCTCTCAAATCTTAGACTGGGTCGGGTACTGATGCACACAAATTTGAACGATCAATCGCTTAGATACATTTACCAAGTAAGGTTCTAATTGAAGTAAAAGAACTTCATATGGACCTTTATTATAATTATTTAAGATGTTTTGGGTCTTTATTGTAGTAATTAAAATTTTAAATTGGTCCAGTCCTTACAGTAATTTCATCGATTATTTGTCACCCCTTCTAGCCATTAATGTATGCATTGCGTACAATCTTGGTTTATAAGCTATTGATTTGAAGGGAAATATGGAGGGAAAGTGAAATTGATTCATATAAGTTGGAGTCATTGTGATCTAAGAATCTTGCTTCTTGTTATGGAAGCTTAAGAAAAACACTCACATTGATAAGCAAAGTTGTCTTAGCCTTACCAGAGTTCTGTAAGCATAGCTATACAGTGGTTTTCAGCCTGGGATTGATGTAGTTCACTTCATCAGTTTACCATATAAAATGCAAGGATAGCCTAGTGAAAGTCATGGATGAAGTACATAAGGTGATTGCTGATCTTCTATTATGTAGGGCCAATTATGAAAGCCTTAATATCTCAATTTGGAGCATTTTAATCTGTGTTCGGCTAATTAGGGAAGAACACCTCATATGACTTAGAGTTGGAAATAAAAAAATAAAAAAACTCTTAAATAGTCATTTGGATTTATAAGATTTGTAAATGGTCTGTACAGCCCAAACCTGCTTCTTACAGATGGGCAAACTTAATGAAGAGGGATTGAAAACTTAAGACACTATACAGAATGCTAAAACCTCAGGTTATCTTTTGATTGTATGGTCCATTGCTCGTAGTTGCACCTGGAAATTTGAACATTGAGATCACTTTTGTCAAGAATTTAAATAATGCTTTTATTTGATATCTTGCTTGACCATATGACCTACGCCAATGAAATTGAAGAAATCCTCTAACCTTTGTTTCTATATAAATTTACTCATTAAACATGTCAGTTTTTGCAGTCTTGTTAATAAAATTTGTAACTTGTACTAAACCTAGCCAGCATTTTTCACCATGTTTTAAATAATAATAATAGTAATCCCAGTTGACATGTTTGTATGGCTGTTCATAATTTGCGTTGCTCGCCCATGGCTTTTTTCTGTATTTGCTACCAGCTTTGGTATCATCTTTCAAAAACTCTAGCAGAGGATGCTGCCTGGAAGTTCGCAAAAGAGAAATGTATCGACATGGTTGTAATAAACCCATCAATGGTTATTGGTCCTCTGTTACAACCAACGCTTAATGCAAGTTCTGCTGCTATCTTGGAATTAATAAATGGTGAGAATTTTTTAAATGTTTGAAATGCTTACCATCCTACGTTCTTTGAAATGTTTTTTCCCATTCACTTTGCTTTTCTGTTGTGCAGGTTCACAAACATATCCAAATGTTTCCTACGGATGGATTAATGTTAAAGATGTTGTAAATGCACACATTCAAGCATATGAGATTCCTTCAGCCAGCGGAAGATATTGTTTGGTTGAGAGAGTTGCACACTTCTCTGAAGTTGTGAAAATTCTACATGAGCTTTATCCTTCTTTTCAACTTCCAAAAAAGTAAGCATTTTGTGATTTGTTGTTGACTTTAATTGTACCTTTGTAAAGTAGTAATTGCCTTTGGAATTGGAGCTCTATTTCACAAAAAGGAAAAAGAAAAAAAGCATTGCTAAATCTTCTTCTAGAAATGTTATCCATATTCTTTATATTTTTACCAATTAAATTCAGACTATTTATCATGTCATAAAATATGGGCATATTAGGACATCCTCAATCGACATATCTATTCTTTTGTCTTTTGCCAGCTTTTTATGTTGACATCTTGTCGGGTTGTAATTGTTTTTATGCTAGTAGATGCATCTACATCTACTAAGTCTTTAATGCGTTTTCACATGATTCCTTTTTCTTTTTTGGCTACGACGTGATTTACATTTCATGGGACAAATATAATAATATAGTAGATGTGGTGAAACTTTAATGAGAAAGCAGTCCTCGAGAGTAGAGTTATTGTGGGTTTCTATCATTTTAAGTGAGGTCATTCAAGCCGAAGATGCTTTGGTGCTCTCAATGATTTTTAAGACATGACGAGCGGCACCAAGACTTGATTAATATTTGTCATTATTCTCTTCTCTGATTATAACTACTACATTCGAACAAGTGCTTAATTCTTTCTGCTTTTAGAAGACTTGTCCTTTTCATTTGTTGAAACAAGTTTACTGAATAATGGTAAAATTAAGGTTCTTAGTCAACTCATTTATCAGGTCTAATAGGTTTGTTTTAGCAAGACTAGCCAAAACTTTGTAGAGCTTTCTATCACTTCATTTAAATTAGGAATTTTAAAATGTGGCATGTAGTGTTTTTTAGGAGGTAATTGTTCCAAATCATAAGGTTATTGTCATTCTTTACCATTATTTTATTATTTTATTTATTTATTTATTATTATTATTAGATTTTTTTTCTTTTATTATTGTCATGTTTCATTGATGTATTTCTATAATATTTGCCAATATTCGTTCGAAATGTCATTTTTCCCGCTCATTTTTACTTCCGATTGAGGAATTTGTCATTTTTCCCGTTCATTTTTAGTTTCACACATGAAACTTCAATTTGGCCAATTTTTTTCTGTTAGAATTGGCTTTTGTTATGAATTATATTTCTAATTAGTTATATCATTGTTTTCTTACCTTTTGTCCATACACTTTACAGGGTTGCGGATGACAAACCATATATTCTATTACACCAAGTATCCAAGGAAAAAGCAAAAACATTGGGCATCAACTTCATTTCCCTCGAGGAGGGCCTCAAGGAAATCGTTGAAAGCTTAACAGAGAAGAAATTCTTTGGGATGTGATCCATTGTAGCTATATGAAAGATTTTGGAAAAACATGTGATGGTGAGCCATAGAGTGTTGACATATTTACTTGTCAATAGAACTAAAATAAAAGAAACAATAAAATAAAAATCAAATGTTGGTGTATTGACTTTTATGATTTTATTTATGTTTGTCATGTGAGTAGCAGTAGGGGAGTTTGCACTCTCCGAATCTCTTTCAGTGTATCTTATTTTCATGTATCTTTAGTTTCATGTTTTAATAATATTTTTACTTTATTTAAAAAAAAAATGTCTTGTCATGGTAACTTTGTGAACGAGTTTTGAAAAAATGGTGGTAAGCAATACTTTGTTGTGGTTGGCTGATATGACTTTTAGAATCGTCTTGTATTGAATTATGGAAAAATATTATGATGTACCTTTTTAGGGGTGTATATGTATGCATTCTACTAAAAAATATGTAATTTTATCATAAAAATTCGTAATAATAATCACAAAATGCATAATTTCGCTATAAATTGACGTAATAAAGTGTCTATAATTTTGTGATTGATGTTACAAAAGTTTGTAACTTAGTTATGACATTTTTTATTATGCCAATTTGTGATGATATTACATAGTTTATAATAATAGTACATATGTATGCACCCTTTAACCATAGAGGTTTTTCCCAAATTAAGTCAAAATAGTAACCTATTTCCCAAACTAGGCCTAATTTGGACGGAATTTCCAAATTAGGCTAAAGTGTTATTACAAATCACGCTTTCAATATTTTCAGGCCCCTCCCGCGGAAATTTGTGAAATAGTAAAAGCGTGGTTACAAACCACGCTTTTAAATAAAATTTATTTTTTTTTCAAAAAGCGTGGTTTCAAACCACGCTTTTACTGTTGATCAAAAAAAGCGTGGCTGATAATCACTATTTCAAACAAAATGTGAAAACGTGGTTACAAATCACATTTTCAACCAAAACACAAACCCATCAACTTCTTTCTCACACACACACACACTCACTCACACTCTCTCTCTCTCTCTCTGACACACTCACATTCATATATAATTTTTAATATATATAAATTTTATTTTATAAAATTGAGACCAATATTTAATATATATATAATAATTTATAATAGCAAATAATAATCAACTATATAATTTTTATATAATTTTGCAAAAAAATAATTTTTATTGAAAAAATAATTTTTTTTTCAAATAAAATTAATTGAAAAAAAAAATTTGTTAGTAAAATTTTTAAATTTTTGTTCATTTTTTGGGCTATCTATGGTTTGATTTTTAAACCAACGTAAGAAATGACTTATCAAAAGATTTTTAGGCTATGTATGGTTTGAAAAAAAATTAATTAAAAAAAGATTTTAGGGATAAAAAAATTTTTATCCCTAAAATTTTTTTATCCCTAAACACAAAAAAAAAAAATTTATCCCTAAAATTTTTTCAGATAATTTTAGTGTTTAGAGATAAATTTTTTTTTAGTGTTTAGGGATAAATTTTTTTTTTTTATTTTAGTGTTTAGGGATTTTTTTTTTTTCAAATAATTTTTTTTTTCAATTATTTTTTAATTAATTTTTTTTTTCATTTTTTTTCAAATATTAATTTTTTCAATTAATTTTTTTTCAAATATATATATTTTTCAATTAAATTTTTTATCCCTAAAATTTTTTTTAATTGATTTTTTTTCAAACCATACATAGCCTAAAAATCTTTGGATAAGTTATTTCTTACATTGGTTTAAAAATCAAACCATACATAGCCCAAAAAATGAGTTTACGTTAGTTTTTAAACAAAAATTTAAAAATTTTACTAACAAATTTTTTTTTTCAATTAATTTTATTTGAAAAAAAAATTAATTGAAAAAAAAAGTTATTTTTTCAATAAAATTATTTTTTCAATAAAAGTTATTTTTTTGCAAAATTATATAAAAATTATATAGTTGATTATTATTTGCTATTATAAATTATTATTATATATATTTAATATTGGTCTCAATTTTATAAAATAAAGGGATTTTTATTGATAAATCCAATTTAGAAGTGTTTCAACCCAAAAAGTCCATGAAGGAATTTTTTAACCCATTTAGTCCCATGTATGTATAGTTTTATTCCATAAAGTCCATTTTCTTGATTTACACCATTTTCTTGGACACTTATGCCCTTATATTTAATTTTGATACCCTTATAAATATTTTTTGAACGATTAGCAATTTAATGATGTGAACATTCATATTTTAAAATTCACATTGGCAGGAATGTAAAATTGGCCCGTGGGCGGCCCGAAACCCGCCCGCAAGCCGGGGCGGGTCCGGCCCGTTGACAATGTGAATATTCACATTGACATGTTATCATTCACATTAATAGGAATGTAAAATTGGCCCGCGTCCCGTGGCGACGCAAAACCCGCTCGCGGCCCATGGGCGGCCCGGCCCATTGACAATGTGAATATTCACATTGACATGTTAACATTCACATTGATAAGAGTATAAAATTGGCCCGCGACCCATGGGCGCCCAAAAGCCCACCCGCGGCCCGGGGCGGGCCCGGCCCGGCCCGGCCCGGCCCAGCCCGTTGACAATGTGAATATTCACATTGACATGTTAACATTCACATTGATAAGAGTGTAAAATTGGCCCGCAGCCCGTGGGCGGCCCGAAGCCCGACCGAAGCCCGAGGCAGGCTTGGCCCGACCCGTGACAATGTGAATATTCACATTGACATGTTAACATTCACATTGATAGGAGTGTAAAATTAGCCCGCGCTCCGTGGCTGCCCGAAACCGGCCCACGGCCTGTGGGCGGCCCGGGGCGGGCCCGGCCCGGCCTCTTGACAATGTGAATATTCACATTGATATGTTAACATTCACATTGATAAGAGTGTAAAATTGGTCCGTGACCCGTGGGCAGCCCAAAGCCCGACCTCGGGCCGAGGCGGGCCCGGCCCGTTGGCAATGTGAATATTCACATTGACATGTTAACATTCATATTGATAAGAGTGTAAAATTGGCCCGTAGCCCGTGGGCGGCCCAAAGCCAGACCGCAGCCCGAGGCGAGCTTGGCCCGACCCGTGACAATGTGAATATTCACATTGACATGTTAACATTAACATTGATAGGAGTGTAAAATTTGTCCGCTGCCCGAAGCTCGCCCGCGGCCCGGGGTAGGCCCGGACCCAAACCCGGGCTGCGCCCGGGCCGCCCATGGGACACAACTCAATTTTACACTCTTATCAATGTGAATGTTAACATGTCAATGTGAATATTCACATTGTCAACAGGCCGGGCCGGGCCCGCCTCGGGTCGCCGACGGGCCGTGGGCGGGTTTCGGGCAGCCACGGGGCACGAGTTAATGTTACACTCCTATCAATGTGAATGTTAACTTGTCAATGTGAATATTCACGTTATCAATGGGCCGGGCTTCGGGCTGCCCACGGGTCACGGGCTAATTTTACACTATTATCAATGTTAATGTTAATATGTCAATGTGAATATTCACATTGTCAACGGGCCGGGCCGGGCCCGCCCTGGGCAGCGGGCGGGCTTTGGGCCGCCCACGGGCCACGGGCCAATTTTACACTCCTATCAATGTGAATGTTAATATGTCAATGTGAATATTCACATTGTCATCGGGCCGGGCCGGGCTCGCCCTGGGCCGCCCACGGGCTTTGGGCCACCCATGGGACGCGAGTCAATTTTACACTCTTATCAATGTGAATGTTAACTTGTCAATGTGAATATTCACATTGTCAACAGGCCGGGCCGGGCCCGCCCCGGGCTGCCCACGGGCCGTGGGCTGGTTTCGGGCAGCCACGGGGCGCGGGCGGGTTTCGGGCCTGCCACAGGCCGTGGGCTAATTTTACACTCCTATTAATGTGAATGTTAACATGTCAATGTGAATATTCACATTGTCAACGGAGCGGGCCCGGCCCGGCCCGACCCCAGGCGGCGGGCTGGCTTCAGGCCGCGGGCGAATTTTACTCTCCTATCAATGTGAATGTTAACTTGTCAATGTGAATATTCACATTATCAACGGGCCGGGCCGGGCCGGGCCTATTTTTTTGGCCTGTGGGCCGGCCCGGCCAGGCCCGGCCCAACTCGAATTTTTTCGGGGACCCACGAGTATCGACATGGGCCGGGCCCCTACACATTGACGATATGAACATTCCCATTGACGGTGTGAACATTCATATTAGGGGTATTTTGGTAATTATGTCACCCATTGGACTTATTGAAATATAAGAAAATAATGTGAACTAAATGGAACATAAGTAAATGAAAAGGGTATTTTGGTCTTCTTATCTCAAATTGAACCTAATGGAATAATCAAAAAGAATATGGGTTGGATGGAATAAAGCTCTTAGAAAATGGATTTATCAAAAATGCTCCCTAAAATAAAATTTATATATATTAAAAATTATATATGGATGTGAGTGTGTGAGTGAAAGAGAGAGAGAGTGAGTGTGGTGAGAGTGAGAGTGAGTGTGAGTGTGTGAGAAAGAAGATGCTGGGTTTGTGTTTTGGTTGAAAACATGGTTTGTAATCACGTTTTCACATTTTGTTTAAAAGCTTGATTATTAGCCACGTTTTCTTTGATCAATAGTAAAAGCGTGGTTTGAAATCACGTTTTTTGAAAAAAAAAATAAATTTTACTTAAAAGTGTGGTTTGTAACCACGCTTTTACTATTTCACAAATTTTCCGCGGGAGGAGCCTGGAAACAGTGAAAGCGTGATTTGTAATAGCACTTGAGCCTAGTTTGGAAATTCTGTCCAAACTAGATCTAGTTTGGGAAATAACTTGATATTTTGACTTATTTTGAGAAAAGCCCCTAACACCATAGGAGAACCCTAAATTATGTTATCAATCCTAAAACTCTAAGTTGAACCTGCTTTAATAATGGATGCTCATAAGCTTAGCATTACCTTATGCAATAAGTATTTAGATTATATTTGGATCTTGAAATTGTAGGGAATTTTTTTTTTCCTTTTTTTTAAAAATTATTTTTATTTTATTTTTTTTCCAAAGTCAAATTAGCTTGCCATAAAAGGGGTGTTTGGTATGGCTTATTTTCGCCAATTTATAGATTTTAGCTTTGAAGAAGTTATTTTGAACTGTTTAGTTAAAACTTATTGTAAACAGTTTCTGATTCTAAGAACTTATTTTAATTCAAAAAATCTGATTCTGATAAACTGTCCACCCCCTACTTCTAATTATTAGCTTATGTTGTGGGTATGTTAATTTACAATTATACCCTTAGATTTATTTATTTAAAAAAAAAAAAAAGACTCAAACGGACTATGGATTATTTTTTATTTGTTTTTATGAGAAATGTGGATTATTAGTAAATAATAAAAAATAAAAGGTAATTCAATTTACAATTAACATGGGTAAAAAGGATATTTACACATCAAAAAGTTATTTCACAACTTATTTACCAAACACTACTCAGTAATTGAAATCTATGATCTAACAACTGCACCAAATAGATTAACAACTTCTGATTAAATTTATAATTTATAATCCGTTAAATTATAATTTATAATCTATTTTAACAGCCGCTTCAAACACCCTCCGAAGTTTTAGTTCATTTGCTAAACTTGGCACTATTTGTGGTATACTATATAAGTACGTTTTTTAAATCTTTTTATCTTTTTTTGAATCACATCATCTCTTTACTTTTATACATATTTTTTTTATTTATAAAAAGTAAAAAAAAATACATTTATTTACATCAACCCAAACAATCCTTATATTTTCAGCCAAAAAAGTGAAGTGGTCAAATCATTAAAAAAGTTGAAAATTAAAAATGCATCAAATAAAGAATCTTTTTTAGCATTATTATTATTCGGATTTTTTTTTAAAGATCCATGATATTAAGATTTTATAAAATAAAAGACATACAATATTTTCATAGTAGTTAAGGTCCCTCAACATTTTCACAGGAAAAATTTAAATCAGATAAATTTCACCCCGACTCAAAGAAATTTCAGTCCCGACTCAGAGAAATTTCAATTTTCATAAAGAAAAAATTGAAATTTCTTCGAGTCGGATGAAATTTCTCTGACTAGAATTTTCTCGGTGAAAATATTGAGAACCTTAGCCAATAAAAAAATAAAAATAAAAATAAAAAAAATAATTTGACCTCTCCTACTACACAAAATTAAAGAAGAATATTCCACTAATTTTTCTTTTTGTTTTGTTTTTTTTCAATAAACTAGTTTTTAACCAACTCAAAGAATATTTAAATTATATTTATGACTCAAATACTTGGCGAGTCATTAATTAAAGTTATAATATGCAATTATTATCCTAACAACAAAAATAAATATATTATATATATTTGTGGGCCAGCAACCTTTTTTCGGCAACATTTAAATTGGAACAATTGTTTTGGGATTGATATTTTTAGTATTTATTTATTTGTTTATTTATTTTTTGGTCTCGGTTGAAAAGGCCAAAAAAAAAATAAGAAAGAGAAAAGTGTTGAAAAATCCCATTTGAGAGAGTTTTGGACCAAAGAATCCTTCTTTATTTTTAATACTCTTGGAAGTCCCATTTTTTGGGTAATGTTCACCGCAAGATCCCGTTTGTATGTGTTTGGGAGTGGGTTCTGTGACATTTTTTACCCTTGTTCCTATGGATAACGTTTTTGGCAAGTATGGTCCCAGTGATTACGTTTCCAGTATGGAAGGATGATGAAAGGGGCTAATCTTCTGTGCCACACAATGGACGGGTATGCACACATTACCACTCAATGACCAACCTGACCACACAATAAACAACGACTAAGATTAGCCCTCACTATTCACCTAAACGGACATATTGACACATCATATAGCAGCACATTTGTAATGACCCAAATTTTTTTTTTCAAAATAGCCAGTGCATAATTTAATTGAACAAATTTTCGAATTTGATTGCTGTGTAAATTCTATGCGAAAACAGTTCGGTTTTGTAATTTTTTTTTTTTTTAAAGAAAGGGAATATATTCGGATGATGGTTTTTATAGTGAAAGATAGGGTGATGATATTTTTTGTTTTTGTGTGGTGGAATACAAATATAAAGGAAACATGCATGGTCAGCAGGGTGGTGGAGGATATTTCTTTACAAAAGAGAGAAGTGAGTGCTGGAGTGGAGTTCAAGTATGGGAGGGAAAAGTATACTTTTAAAAAGAGAGACACATACACACACACAGAAGGCACATGGGGAGAGGGACAACATTGCTTGGAGCTAAAAAAATACATTAATACACACGGGTTCTCTCTTTCTCTCTCCCGTAGGGAAAAGGAGACACACACGACGCATCTCTCTCTCTCTCTCTCTCTCTCTCTCTCTCTCTGTTTTATTCTCCATTGTTGCTCAATCTTTGAGCTTCAAATGAGGGTCTTTAGAGTGAGATTTTACAAAAGTGTTGTAAATGAAAGTTGGAGAGGTTGTCATGATCTTCAGAATGTTGTTCTCGGATTCATGATCGGGTGATGTTTGCATTTTCGGATTGCTTTTCTTCATATTTGAGGTAGGGACTTTCTTCATATTATTACATTAAAAATATGTTAGGGTTATTTTGAGAAAATATATATTCATAGAAGGCATTACATATATATATTTTTTCAGATTTTTGTTTGGTAATTTTTGGAAGAAAAATTATGTTGAAATGTTAAAAATATTGTTATTTTGAAATTGATTTGGAAAAATCATCTTGTGTTAGAAATACTTGTTAAAAATCTGAAAATAAAATAAAATAAATAGTTGTATGAGTTGTATCTGCCTCATATTATGATTAGATAATTTATTTTGGGAAAATAAGGTTGAAATATTTATCTCATCTTTGAGTTTTGGAATTTATTTTTAAGAAGAAAAATAAATTGATATTGATGAATATGGTGTGAATTGTTAAGTTGAGATTATAGAATGATTTTGGGATTTAAGACTCTAAAAATGTGATATTCATGATGTTTTGTAAATGCTAATTTATTAATTTTAGAAAAGTTGTGAAATTGTGGTTTGTAGAGATTTGGGAAAATTGGCTAGGCATGAAATGTGGGGGTATTTTAAGTGATGAGTCATGTGAATTTATGTTTAGTGTTATTAATTTGGAAGATGGTGAACTTAATGTATTTACTAATTTGATGAATTAAATTAGTTTGGTTAATATTTAAAATCCTTCGTAATTAAAGGGGTGTTATTGGGTTAAATTCCTAACTTCTAATATTATGAGATTAAAAGTGATGATGTTGACCAAGAATGAGATTTGGAAAAATAAGCGAGATTAAGTTGATGTGATATGGTATTTGGTCCATAGTTTTACTAGTTGAGTTATGTTATCATAATAATATTTAAAATTCATATATGAGATATTCAAATTGTTTTAGCGGATTTTGACAATAAAAGAAAAGAATATGATTTTAGCTCGTTTGGAGCAAATGGATGAATCGGATTAAAACAAGAATGAGTTATTAAAACGTTTATTTATTTATTTATTTTTCCTTGGTTTAATTTGATGCGGTTGATGTTGATAATCGGAAAGTGAACACTCGCGTTATGTTTTATATTTATAGTCAAGAGAAGATTTTGATATAATTGATTAAATGTTAGAATATTCACTTATGCTTATTGAGAATTATGATTGAACTTGAAGATCTCGAGATTTCACTTGCATGAGAAAAATGAGAATTTGATTCTATTTAATGTTTGGAATGGGGATGAGTTTTGAAAAGATTGTAATTACATTTCATTGATAAGTATGTGAGTTAAAAATTGATGAAAACTTGAACCCACTTTGGTGTCAAATGTTATTGCTATTGATGAACCTATTGCTTAGAAGTTTTAGTTTTGATAACTGGTAGGGGATTGCCATGTTGGTATTTAAATGAGGAGATTTTTGGAAAGATAAGAAAATGTTTGACTTTGGAAGTTTGTTCTATATAAGGAATATTGTTGAATTGTCTTGAAAAGACTAAGTTAAAAGTTGTTAATTTACATGTGGTAAATACATGATGCATTGTTATATTATCTCTTGGGATTGTATCATGATATTACGTTGATAGGGATATGGAAATTGATCACAATGGAGAATTGTGTGGAGGAAATTGGAAATGGAATCACATGAAGGATTGTACATTTTGCATTATCATTTTATCGAACGACTATTGAAATTGATTTTTAATCTTGCATTGGAAGGTTATGGTTTAAAAGAGAAATTGTTTTATAAACAAGATCTATTGTTTTGTTTTTGGTAAATACGGTTGTAAGTCTTGAAAGGTGGTGTAAATGAATTTGATTAAGTTGGCCTATGTGTCCTTGGTGAAAGACCAGAAAACCGCGCGGATAGGTGTCGAGTCTTCTAGTTAATACTGGTAAAAATGACAGATTACAGATGTCGAGCCTTCCAGTTAATACTGGTAAAAATGACAGATTACGGGTGTCAAGCCTTCCAATTAATACTGGTAAAAATGACAAATTGGTAGTACTTGTATAGTTTACTTGTAGACACCAACCTAGGGATTACCTGAGTCATATTTACCATCTTGGAATTTTATTGAAATTGTTGGATTAATGTGTTTTCAAATTGGCATTGTGCGTAAGCTTTTCAAAAGATGAGAAAAATATTTTGAGCATGACAAGGCATATGCATTCATCTCATAAGATTGTATAAAATGGATTTGATGAATTGTTTAATTATTTGATTCAATTGATAATGAGATAATTGAAGGAATTGAAAAGGATGTCCTGTTGCTATTGAAACATGTTTATTTATTTAACTTATTGTGGTTAATTAAATAAATTGGATTTAAGAGATTATGTAATAAAATCATATGGTTTTGACATGATATGATTTCACGTATATGTATGAGTATTTTGGTACCCGCATATCTTCTAATGTTTTAATATGAGATTGTTTGGTGAGCTAGTGGTTGCTCACCCCCTGCCTGTACATGTGTACAGGGAATGCTTTTCGGATTTGAAGATCAAACAATGGATCTTACCATTTCATAAGTGTAGTGTAATGATGGATTGTATTACTACTCTTTATTTGGGTTGCGTTTTTTGTAAAGAGTAGTGACCTCTCTTTTATTGTAAGCCTCAGGGCATTTCTTTTATTTGTATGTAAATGTCATTGTTATATAACGAGAGGGAATATGTATATTTAATTATTCATCATTTCATCCAAGGATGAAATGTTATTTGTAAATGGACTTAATTAATGAATATTGGCAATGTTATCCAAGTAATAAAATACGGGGCGTGACAACATTTCACTACATAAGAGCAAACGTTTGTAGAATACCACACACATTACCACATTGCCACTCCATTCACGCAAAACGGAATACAAACCACTATATTACCATACCTGTTATAAAAATAACACATTGTCACATTGCCACATTATCACGCAGCAACACTAGAAGTACTGTTTCGGTTGATGTCATGCCCCAGATTTACACGGTCCGGCTCACGTGAATAAACCACTCAATGATGAACAGTAGATATGTAGCACTCCATATTTTTTTTTCTCCGCTCTAGTGTAAGAGTTGACGCTCGAGCGGTCTTGTGAGGCTCCCAGTACTTTTGCATGTCTGTCCGAGATTCTGAGAATTGGTGATTTACACTTGCTGCTCGAGCAGTCTATCTTGTTCGTGTCTGTTCATTTGAGCGTAATGGGACACTTTGTACTTTTGGGACTAGTGTGATTTCTCTTCATATTATTATTATTATTGTGTTTGAAGCCTCCTTGTTTTATTTTGGGATATTGATCAAAGTGGTAACATAATGGCAAAGTAAGATTGGACCAAAAACTTTGATTCGGATAATTTTCCTAGGAACAACCATCACTCTTTTGCCCTTTTCTCTTTTCACACTTTGAATTTGGATGTGAGGCTAGAACCATTGGAAAGGTTGTTTCCGGGGTTTCGATTTGGACACAAGAACAACCTAAAACGGAGTTTGGACGAGAGAGTTATGCACATTTGAAGTTTTTGTATCTGTGCTGGAAGTAAGTGCGCTCGAGCTTAGGAAGTTGTGCTCGAGCGGACTGTGCGAATTCAGCAGTTTAAAAAGTGTCTTTCTAGATCATTCTCTTCACTTTTTTTTTTTTTTTTTTAATCTCTTCCTTCCTCTCATCCTAAGCCCGAAAAACCCTAAATTTTTTGACCCTAATACCTTCAATTTCTCAAATATTTGGCCAAGATCTCTTACCAAAAAGTGAAGAATACATAAAGATCTCATTTTCCTACCGATTGGATTTTTGGTTTTATGAAGGAATCTCTTGGAGCCTTGCTTTCTTGCTTAATCCTTGAGGTTGAGATTTCTAGTTCTCCTTCAATACTCTCATTTATAGTTAGATTTGTGGTATTTTCCTTATACAAATACAAAATTTATATTTTTAAGCATATTGTGATAAATCATGAGATTGGGGATTTAGGGTTTGAAGAGTTGAGGTTTACTTGTTGGGTTATGAATTTAGGCATATAAGCAATAGAAGGGTTGGAATAAAAAGTTTTTTTATGAAAAGTTTTAATTTCTCTTAAAAACCCTAGTTTGGCTCATGAAGATGGTTAATGGTTTTGCTTAAATTGAAAATAATATCATGAAATTAAGGTGTTAAATTATACATATACAAGTTTAATTGAAATTTTATAGAGTTTGAAAATTTATGTAAAAGTTGCGATTGAACTCTTAATGTTGATATTTTAAATTATGTTATAATATGAAACCAAACTTGGGGGAAGGAATTACTAATGGTATGGATGATATGAGCTTTGTGATGAAATGATAAAGTGAAGGTTTAAGAGTTTGTATTGAATTATGCCGAATTGTATTGAATTGGGTTGTGTTGAATTTTGTTATGTTATATTGAATTGCATTGAGTTATGTTGAATTATGTTGAGTTGTGTTGAGTTGAGTTGTATTGAGTTGGGTTGAGTTGTGTTGGGTTGTGTTGTGTTGTAATTGGTACTCGCGCGAGGAGTCAAAAATATTTTTGGGTGCCCACGTTCTTCCGTATAATAGTCGTTAAATGTGGGGCTGGTTTTAAATTCAAGGTGCCCAAATGCCCTGTTTAGGCTTATCACTGGACGAATGTGGGAACTGGTCCTGTTGTCTTGTAGTCAGCAAAAGTGAAAAAATGGTTTTTGGGTGTCCATTAGTCTTGCCATATTGTATTCGGCAAAAGTGGAAAAATGAATGATTTTAAAAATGTTTTGGGTGCCCACATCTTACCGTATAATAGTCGGCAAATGTGGAGAATGGTTTTAAAGTTGAAAATGTTTTTGGATGTCCACGTCTTGCCATATGACAATCAACAAATGTGAAAAAACATGATTTTTGGAAAAATATGGTTTTTGGGAAAATGGTTTTTAGGAGTTCACTTTCCACCATATAATAGTTGGCAAAAGGTGGAGGGTGTTAAAAGTCGGGTGCCCGCTATCCTGCCGTATCCTATCGGTAAAAGGTGGAATGTGTTGTGAAATGTGTTGAGTCGGTGATGGTATATGTGACTTGTGATGAACTTATGAAATTACAATTTGATGTATAATTTGGTATGGAAGGAGAATGCTTATAGAAATTATTTGAAAAGAATGGATAATGAAATAGTAACTGGATAAAGGGTTGGTGATAATGAACTCACTAGGTTGTTTGTATCTATAAGGAAAGATTAAGAGTTTTATTTTGTAATTAATTGAGAAATTGAATTAAATGGGTTTATTATTCTTGTGTTATGTTGAATTATAATTGATAATTCAAGTGTGGATGTGATGTAGTTGTCAGACAAGTAGGAGTTGAGTGTTGGAGAATTGTTATTGAATATAAAGCATATTTGGATTTCTACGTTATGGAGTCATAGCAATAATGGATAGACAAGTGAGAATAGAGTGTATGAGGGTTGTTGTTGATTATTAAGAGAACTTGAATGTAATGCCCCAAATTTCTAGCCCAAATGATAATACAACAATCATGGCCCTTTCAAGGAAAACCGAATATAAATCTCCAAACTTACATTACATGATACAATAGTTTTTCATGCAACAATACATTAATCCAACAACAAGAAAATAAGCAAATAAATACCCCCAAGGTGTAGACGTCCCCGAACATCCCGGGGAGGGCGAGTCCCCGTTCCGTTCATTTTGGGCTCACTACAGTTCGGACTCAAATTGTCACGGTTCTCAATCTGAACCAAAGAGTCCAAATCCGGCAAATCGTTTTGAGAAAACAGATTTTTGAAAGAAGTGCCAAACATGGGCTGCTTTGCCAGATACAGAGTCGCCACCTAAATATTTTATTTTGGGAAATTTAGGAAACCCTGACTCGCTGCCTAAGGCCACGTGTCCGTCATCACCAAAGTTGCCTCGACTCGAGAACTTGGGTACGATTGGGGAAGGTCACTTCGTGAGCACCCCCGCTCGCCCGATCAAAGATCGGCCTCTACTAACCATGATATCTAGTTTTTAAAACATTATGCGTTCTTATTCCGGTTATTAGCCTAGGATTACTATGTGGTGCGCGCAGCATACAAGTATAGACTGGATCGCCTGAATTGGAACAACACATTTCATGTTTGTTTTGAAAATGGTTTGCTACTCGCAAGTAGGCTTAAAATGCAGATTTTGCCACCCTCGGGTGGGCTTAGAAAAGATGGTTTTGCCACTATCTAGTGGGCTTAAAACTCACAGTGAATGATTTGTTCCAATCCAAATAACCCAACCTTCACCCACAGGCATTCAAACAAATATATCACATAAGCATATAGTCTCATGGTAAGCATGCTATCATGGCAGTCACTCACACGCATGCAAGGATGCTAAAGCATAAAAACTTACCAAGTACTCCAAGCCAAAGAAAGAAGCTAATTAGAAATCAATGCATGATCCTAACTATACAGAAATGCCTAATGCAACATATGCAGAATGCAACTAAGATAGGCTTAGCTATTCTAAAGATGGCATGTGAAATGCTACAACTAACAAGTATTCAACTCGGAACTGAAATACAATGCAGTTAATATGATGCGCCGAGCTTGGTGCATGCAAGACAGATGAATGAATGCAAACATGCTATCATACTGCATGCTAATTGAAACATGCCCTAATCTAACCATCATAAGCTGGTAAATAAAATGGAGAAAGACGTGGGGTTGGAAGACATACATCACACGCACGCACACTTATTACAACATTGCCCTCACTCGGAGGGTCCGAATAAATAATACAGTCCCGAATAAATAATACAGTTCGAATAAGTACAAAACCCTAATTAATTAATAAATTAATCTAGGAAAGTAGTAAATTAGCATGCAAGCCTATGGACTGCCTTAGCTCTGCTCCGGATGATGGATGATGCATGCTTGAGTCGCCTTGCGCGGAAATCCATTACGATGCCCCAATTAGCCTCTATTTATAATTAAACCCGGGATATTGCACGAAGCTCCAAAAGGTTGCCGGTTTCTGATTTGCTGCAACAGAGAGCAAGAAAGGGGCATGGCAATGTATTTTCACATATGTATGCACACCTCGATCCTCGTGCCACCAATCACACATCTCGATGCATGATGGCCGAGGGGTCGAATTGCACGACTCAATATGAAATGAATGCACATATAAACACAACAAGACCGAGACTCCATCATGGTTAATCCGGAGTGTCGGCAACTGGGAATTGAGACACGTTCCGTCACTCGGAGTACGAAACGTCCCTCGTTTCCCGTGCTCGGGCTAACTCCTATCCCAAGCACAATGCAATATGCATGACATGCATGAATGCAATCCTAACATGCAACCTAGCATACACAATGCTATGAAATGGCATACACAACGCACGATGTGACATGGCATACACAATGCTCTAACATACAACTTAGCATACGCAATGCTATGAACTAAGATGGCATACAAAATGCAATACGGACTTACACCAATATGAGTGGACCTCAGCCACACTCACATCAGTAGCCATAAGGTGAAAATGAGACGCTCGAAATGCGTGCGCACGTGCACGCAAACCGAGGACCGATCTTAAGGCACAAAGGCCACTCTAACAAGGCATGGCAAGGCATGGAATATGGCATACAAACATGCAAGTTTCAGCACTAAAACATGATGCTAAATGGCCCCGAAACATGGAAACATGGCATCCGATGCATGAGATGGACCCCGAAACTCAAAACTAGGCACATGGAATGACTTATAGCTATACAAAGCATGCATTATTTGAACATGAAGTCTAAAGACAGAGCCAAGGCAGTCCCAAAATATGCACATTTCCAGTTCAAAACATGACCAAAAGATGCTAGCAAGATGGCCTAACATAGCATGCAACTTTGACTAGCAAACATGGTTTACATGGCAAGTGCATGAAGCGTATGGAATCTCATCAAACCAGAAAAAATCAGTGAACAAAATATGCCAAAATATGCCCAAATAACCACTGAAGTGAAGCCAACACATGCAAAAATGATGAGCTCCTTTAGAGGGCTATGCAAGGGATTATTAGGCACATACAAGATGGACACTTAGCATGGCACAAACAACTCTGAAAATCAAATATGATAGTCCCAAAACTCACCAAATTGACCTTGGAAAGTGACTTCAAAGTATGCAAGATAGGGCCTCTTTGGAAGGCCAAAATGACCACCAAACAAGGTAAGGAGAGAGGGGGTCACCCCCCTCTGATTTGGAGGCTCAAAACAGTGTGCTAGCCACTGAAAATCCACTGGATTTCAGTGGCTAGAAGGCCAAACAAAGCATGCAACAAGGGCTTAGGTGTAAGGCTCAAAATATGAGACAATCAAGCATACAAGGAAGCATATGACCTCAAAAAAAATGGAACCTTAAACAAACATGAAGATGAGATTAAAAAAAGATATTTTTCAGTTTATGACAACTCTCAAAAATGAACACAAGTAGGGCTAATCTATCATGCAAAAA
This sequence comes from Camellia granthamiana, assembly GCA_036172215.1. NCBI lineage: Eukaryota > Viridiplantae > Streptophyta > Magnoliopsida > Ericales > Theaceae > Camellia > Camellia granthamiana. The sequence continues at coordinate 75,645,172 of CM069915.1, read as the reverse complement.
TGGCCCTAAAAGAGAGATTAGAGACAAGGGGCAGTGGCTGGCCCCTAATAGAGGAGAGCCCTTCAACAAAGTTGAATAGAGGCTCAAAATAAGCCACTTTAAAGTTTATGACCAAGTCCAAAACAGCTCACAAATAAGACTAATGTACCATGCAAAAATAGGCCTAAAAGAGGGATAAAGAGACAAGTGGTAGTAGAAGACCTCAAACAGCAAGAGGTCCTTGATCAAACATGAAAAGAAGCTCAAAATATGACTATTTTCAGTTTAGGTCGGAGCCCAAAAATGCAAGCAACAAAAGCTAAAATAGCATGCAAAATAAGGCCAAAAAAGGGGGAAAAGAGACTCACCCTTGTAGCTCAAGTCTTCAACAGCTTTTGGTCCAAGAAATGGTGCTTCTAACCTCTGAAAAACAGCCTCAAGTTTCTGGAATGGAGTGTGGAGTTGTTGTGTTATGGGTTGTAGTGTAAATGGTGCAAGACTTTTAGGGTTTTGAGGGTTGAAGTAGAGAGAGAGAGAGAGATTTAATGCAAGAGCTCCAAACCAATTTTTGTAACCCCTTGAAATGGAGCTGGGGGCTGGTTTTATAGAGGAGAGGAGTGGAGAAAAGGGGGGGAAAATCAAATTCAAATTTTCTCCCCAAAAGACCCCCATCGGATACAGGATCTGGGGGGAAACAGAGGGTACAGCTGTAAGGAACCAGGTGAGAGGGTCATGGCCGGCCAGGTAGAAAAGGTCCAGGTGGCCGGCCGGCCACCTCCCCTGGCCGGCTGGCCGGCTGGCCAGGGTCAAAAGGGTCAAGCAAATTTAGTGGCCGGCCACCCCAAAAAGGTGGCCTCCCATGTGTGTATAACACAGCTATGTGGAGAAAAACTGGAAAAAGTGAACCAGGAGAGAGAAAAGCTAGTTTTTTAGAGGGGTTCAAAAGGCTCAGGAATGATTGATGGCCAGCCAACCCATATTGGTGGCCTCTCAGGTGTGTACAACACAAATATGTGGTTTGGGGCTAGAAAAAGTGGCCCGGGAATGGTCAACACCAGCTTTCTAGTGAGGAAAACGGGCGACGGAGAGCGATGAAGGAATAAAGCTGATTTTCAGAACAATTGCTGGCCTCCCACCCTCCTACAAGCTTTCTAACAATGAAAATAAGGTCTCCACCAAAAATGAACTCAAACCGATGTAAAACGAAGGTTCGAGGGCCAAAACGCGCGGTCCGGGGCCCCGAAAACTGACTGTTAGGCACCGGAAGTGGCGTTCGACCACGAAGGTGGTCTCTCGAGCCACAGTGTCCCTCAAAAGGGAGGAAATAAGATGTGTGCCAAAAACTGGAGCAAACGGAGGTGGTTAAGCGGTCCCGAACCGAGGCACACGGCCGACGGCTCCGAAAAACCGGAAACCGGGCTCCAAACGGGAAAAATGGCCTACGACCACAAAACGTAGCCTACGGCCACTGAGAGATGATCTACGAGACCTCTCCCTCCCTTCGGGACGGGAAAACATAAAAAATAGGGCCTAGTTCGCAAACCGAGGCAAGGCACAAAAGAGTCCGAAAGTCCGGAGGCAAGGGTCGCAGCTGTGACTCCACAACCTCAGAACGAGCACCATATACAACATCACCAAGCGCTCAATCGGTGACGTTTGAGTCTTAAGGTCGGTCAAAAATGGGGTGTCTACAGTTGCCTCTCTTTGACAGAACTCGGAAGTCATAAGTGACGGGAGTGAATGTCAAAGCCCAGAGACGACCCATTTTTGACAAGGCCGAGGACTCAGACAAACAGGCAAGATATAGATAAATAAATGGTTGTGCCCGCAGGCTGCCTACGTATCCCTTTGCAAGGAATCAAACCAACGTAGCTCAGGGGCAGGATACAAAATGATATGTAGGAAGATTTTGATAATTGGACTTATACGCTACGCGAAACCGATTTGAAGATTGGACTTATACGCTACGCGAAGCCGGTTTGAAAATTGGACTTATACGCTACGCGAAGCCGGTTTGATAATTGGACTTATACGCTACGCGAAGTCGGTTTGAAAATTGAGGATTCATGCAATGCACTGCAATGTAGTGGCTAAAATACAATGTCATAGCTAAGAGGTAAAGGTACCTTACAGGGGCAATTGGCAATGACTTACCTCGACAATGTCCTACCTCATGCTGATGTGGGAATCTTCGTCTTCTTCTCAGTTGAACCACAGGTACTACTTTTCTCCCTGACTATGGTTGCAGCTTTCCCTATTCTCCAATAGGGTGACAGACTAGGTTGGATCAGTATCCAGAATTGAGGTGCATACAGATGCTATCTCAATCTATGGGGCTACCATACAGATTTCAAGCTGAGGATATACCCCTGGGTATTTAAACCAGACTTCAGTCTCGGAAATCCCGAACCTTTGCGTTCTAGGCATAAGCCATTCGAACTCTAGTTTCCACCGTCTCAGTTGGTCTCCTAGGAACTCACCACAAACACAGGCAGGTGGCTATACTAAACCACCGGAAGTCGTTCGGGCACGACAAACACCAAAGGAATTGCACCTTTAGAGGATTTAAGGTCTCCTAGACCGAAAAGTGCACAAGACGGTGCGAATAAATGCAAGTGCGATGCGCAAAACAGCGCGAATGATGATGCAGGATTTAAGGTCTCCTTAGACCGAAGAGTGCACAAGACAGTGCAAATGATGCAAAAGTACAATGTGCACAAGACAGCGCAATGCAAAGTGAATGCACAAAATAGTGCTAAACAGATGCACAAAATAGTACGATGCTAAAACAGTACGAGCAGGGTGAACGCACAAAACAGTGTGATACAGATAAGGTGCGCAAGACAGCGCGATGCAATACATTAACAAGTGCAGGTAAGGTGCGCAAGATAGCGCGATGCAATGCATGCACAATGCAAGTAATGGTCACGGCACAAGATAGCGCGATGCAATATACTAACAAGTGCAGGTGAGGTGCACGAGATAGCGCAAAGGATACAATGCACAAAATAGTGCGATACGCTAAACAGCGCGGTTGATTTGAAATGCACAAGATAGTGCGATGTGATATGCAAAGCACAAGACAGTGCGATGGAGGTGCGCAAAATAGCGCGAATGATAAACTGCACAAAACAGTGCGATTGTGGTGCGCAAAATAGCGCGAATGATAAACTACACAAAACAGTGCGATGCGCAAAATAGCGCGAATGTAAACTACACAAAACAGTGCGATTGAGGTGCGCAAAATAGCGCGAATGATAAACTACACAAAACAGTGCGATGTGCAAAATAGCGCGAATGTAAACTGCACAAAACAGTGCGATTGAGGTGCGCAAAATAGCGCAAATGATAAACTGCACACAACAGTGCGATGCGCAAAATAGCGCGAATGTTCAGAAATGCACAAAATAGTGCGATACGCTAAACAGCGCGATACGCTAAACAGCGCGAATGATTTGAAATGCACAAGACAGTGCGATACGCTAAACAGCGCGATACGCTAAACAGCGCGAGTGATTTGAAATGCACAAGACAGTGCGATACGCTAAACAGCGCGATACGCTAAACAGCGCGAGTGATTTGAAATGCACAAGATAGTGCGATAAAATGCATTTTCTATGCAAGTATGGGGGCATTTTCCATGCAAAAGATACGAGCATTTTCTATGCAAGTATGGAAGCACATTCTATGCAATATTGAAAGCAAGCATATTCTATGCATGAAACAAGCAAAGCATATTCTATGCGGAATCATAACGACGCGCAGCATGCATGCAACAACAGTGTATATGAAAGTTCACATTCTATGCAGTAGAAGAGCATCAAATATGTACTCTCGTGCCTTTGATTTGCCTCTTAGAGGACTTCGCAACACACTCAGCTCAAAAAGGGCACACCCTGTTCATATTGGCGAGAGATAACATCTGCATGTGAAACCCTCGGGTGCTGCTTGGACTGCCATTCTGACTTGAAGCAGGCTTACACTTGGGGTCGAGATACACTCATACTCTAGAGAAACGGCGAGGCCTGAGAAGCTGCACCTGGAATGCAGTCTCAGATTTTACTAAAGTTGAAACATGCTAAGATGCTCCAAAATTTCCTTCTTTTCTTTTGTTTTGCAGTCCGGAACCTAAATAGCTTCAGATAGGTCCTTGTTTTACTATTCTGACATGACCTGGGTTGAACCCTGCGGCTTTATGAAAGAATTGATCCTTTTTTGCATAAATGTGGAGAACGACACGGCACTCTGAGCACAAAACGATTTTTGAAATTGAAATGAGAAAAGGGTTCTCAACCGGGTATTGAGCCTGCAACTGCCCACAGCCAAAATGACTCAACAATGGAAAACAAAGGTAGAACAACCTAAACACAACTCAACAAAGGAAAAACAAGGTAAAATGACCTAAACACATTTGTTGACACTCAAACGACTCGAAACAAGAATCGAGACAAACAAAACACACAAACACAACACTCAGCTGTGTTACAAAGGCGAGAGACCTCTCGGTGCACGAGGAGCCAGTTTCTCCGGGCATTGTTTCCCGCCCTTTCTCATTTGTGATTCTCACATCACTCGGCCCTCAGGCTCGGGTTTTCTCACAAAACCCTTTTCCTCACTTTTTTTCTCAACGCACATCTCTCTATTCTTTAATCTCTCATTTTTTAATCCCTCCCCTGGATGGTTGATGGATAAGCATGAAGTTGTGGGCTCTTGCCCCTGGTATTCTACCAGATTCTCATTCTTTTTCACAACAGTGAGTTTCTCCCACACAGGGGCTGTGCTACAACTGGATGTGTAGCAAATCTGTAGCTGACATCGGTCGATGATGCGCTGCCGGGGAGTTTGGACGTGATCAGATGTGTCCAGACGAGAGAGTGGAATATCTTGATCCATTCCGGTTTGTGCTTTGCACTTGGCTTGATACCTCGTTGCTTGGAGGATGATAGAGCTTTCAGCCCTTTGTTGTTAGCTTCAGTTGTGCCCTCTTCTGGCAGGTAGAGTGTCCTTCTTGGCAAGTATGTTGACAATGGGAAAGACAGAAAGCCTGACTCAACTGTGCCCCTAGTTCATCGTTTTGACCATTTTTTTTTTTTGGTTTTCTACTAAAACAATTTTAACCAAAATGAGAGTTAGATTAACGCGCTTGTTCGATTTTCTGATTCAGAATCATGCAAGTTAGGTTATGAGCACTGAAAATTTTCCTTTTTTGGGTCCAGGAAAAAGGTCCAGTTTTGGAAAAAATGGAATAGTTTTTGAGAGAAAATCAGTCAACCTCAGTAAAAATTCTCAAAAATTGTTTTTGCAATCGGCCACTGCTTAACGAGCATAGAACCCACTCTCGAGATGCACAACCTCAGATCCGAAGGAAAATTGTCCCTCGCTTGAAGAGAGCTGCATGGAAACGGAAAGTTGCCCCTTGTTTGAACGGCACCGCGGCGCATTGAATGGCAACGGAAAGTTGCTCCTTGTTTGAATGGCACCGCAGCGCATTGTAGTCAGTCCTCAAAGTGACGAACACAACCAAATTCTCGGATACAGAGAAAGCGAAGATGATCAAAACCATTACATGGGCACAATCAAATTGAAGTGTTTTACGGCTGGACTTCAGGATGAAGTTGCCTACGTATCCCAAAGATGGGAATCAAGCCTTACGTAGTTCGGGGTTAAGGTACACTCGGGTATTTTAACCTTCACTTTTTAGGCTCTAACTTTTGCCAAGGCGCCCGTTGCGGGTTTTCGACCTTGCGAGCTTCTTTTTCTTTCCTTTTCAATTTTTTTTTATTTCTTTTCTTCTTTTTTCTTTTTCATCTTTTCTTTTCATTTTCTTCATTTTTCTTTTTTTCTTTTTTTCATTCTTTGCATTTTTTCCTTTTTTTTTTTTTTGTTCTCTTTCTTCTTTTTCTTGCTCTAACTTTTGCCTGGGTCGCCCTTCCGGGTTTTCGGCCCAGCGAGCCTCTCAAGGGTAAAAGTGTAGCTTTGTCCTTGTCAAATGGTTTTGAGATCCTGAAGTCATCTGAATCCAGGAGAATGGCTACTGTTCGCTGATGATGTAAGAGTCCATCCAATGGGGCTGAATCTGCCCCTAGTGTTGTGGGTAGGAACTCAGTTATCCTTCAGCACAAACTTTCTTCTTTCCACCCTTCTGGGATTTGGCATTCTTGCCGATCTTCGTCTTTGACTCTTCGAGCACATCTGACATTTTTGCCCCTAGTTCGAGGGGTGCTCCTGATCTAGCTTCACAGGCTTGTTGATCTGACTTTTCTTGCCCCTAGTTCGCGGGCTGCTTCAAATCTGGCCACACAGGCCTCACATCATGATTGGCCTTGGAACATTCTGAATCCAAGTTCAAGGTTTGAAATCGAGAGGGGTCGAGTCTCAAGGCTGAGAGCGATCCTAAGCTGCACAATCTCAAGAGCGATTCCACACAGGTCTTCGCGGGACCGCGCGAAACATTTTTTTTTGAAAACTTTTAAGAAAACGACGAATCGTTCGCGTGGAAGACAATGTGGAGCCAATCTGGATCAAGCCAAGATCCTTCTCAGTACTCACGTTAACAAACATGATTTCATTCATTAAGGGCTTAGCATGCCTCTCTTTCCCTCAATTGATCAAATTTTCATAAATCCCGAGGAATTCCTTCCTCTTCGTTTTCACCACAGTGTTCAAAAAGTTTTTGGAAAACTTAGGTCAATGCAATGAGTTTCAGGGCACAAAAGAGTAGGTGGAATGCACTGCCGTTTCATTCAAGCTTCTGGCACAACTGGCACAAGGTAGAAGCGATCACAAGAATGTGAAAATCACTGCTGTTCATTCAAATCTGTTGGCATTACTGGTTCCAAGGCAGAAACAGACTCAAAAGAAAACGAAAAGACAAACACAAAACAAGCAAGTGATGTCCGAGGTAACACCCCCGGCATCTCCCGACTCCAACCAAAATAGGACTGACTCGGTACAACAAGACAGACCAAACTGACTCAGTAAGAAAAGACTAACTCTATACAAAACAACAAAACTGACTCAATGCCCAAGTTAGAAAGCACAAAAACTGGTGTTTGCGTATTGCTCAGAATAGTGCGTACCATTCCTACGTCTGGAGTTTAATCGAGTGCCACCCGCAGCTGGTTCATCCCCCGATCACATGGTCACATTATCCCCCAAGTTCACCGATCCAGTGCCGATAGACTTTGCAGAGCTTGGCGCAGCAATGACCCCGTTGTCAAATAGATCCTGTACTTCATGGCGAAGACAGAAGTAGTTGTCAGTAGTATGGCCAGTTTGCTGATGGAAGGCACAGTACTGGGCGGCATCATGCATAGCCGGAAGAGGATTTGGGAGAGGCCGAGGCTCAAGGGGTTTGAGATGGCCTTGTCTAACAAGGACTTGGAGAGCTTTGGACAAAGGCATATAGAGGGCATGGAAGACCCTCTGACCTCGGGGTTGGTACTTCAAGGTCTGTGGATTTTTGATGGACGCACCAGTAAAGGGATTGGCAGGTGCTGGCCTGGTTTGTTGATCTCTTCTGAGTGCAGGATTATAGCTGAAAGGAACGTTTCTGATACAACGACCCTTCTCCCGGCTTGTCCCTTATTCAAATTGCCCCCAACTTGAGTGGCGAAAATGTCGTCCACAGTTTTTGCAACAACTGCGAGCACTTGCTCTTTGTTCAGTCCCTCGGCTTTCAAAGCCTCAATAGCCAATAGAAGATGTTCATGGGGATCCATGTCCGCCCCTATCTTGTTCTTTCCACTCGCCTCCACTTTGCCAAGGGATTGGCATTCCTCAAATACAGGCTGTTCCAAGACTGGGGAGCCTTTTGACACGAACTCCCTGGTATGTGATGTGGTTGATGACGGAGCCAATGTCCCGGAGGCCAAATCTGTCACAGTTCTCTGAAGATCTTCGATCATTCTCTTCAGCTCAGAAGTAGTGGGCTCACGGGTTTGAGATGATTGAGATTCAGGTGCACCCATCATGCATAAGTCCATGCTTTCTGGGATAAATACCTCAGGCTTGGGTAGATGGGCTGGGGTGATGTATATGCTTGGGTCGTAGGTGGATGGCAATATATGGATAAGATTGAGGTAGGCAGGAGATGTTTGGTCATTGGGGTCTGAAGGTGGAGCTATCGTCCAGTTGTCGATGAGATTTTGGACCTCATGACGAAGGCAGTAGCAACGGTCGGTGCCATAACCGCGCTGCTGATGGTACACACAGTATTTGGAGGGGTTATGTTTGGCTGGGAGTGGGTCAGGCAAAGGTTGAGGATCGAGGGGTTTGAGATACCCTCTTTCCATCAAGACTTTTAGTGCGCTAGTCAGGCTCATATAGAGAGGGGTGAAAGTTCTACCCTGAGCTCGGGTTGGGCCGGCGGTTTGTAGGCTTGGTTCGGCAAAAGGGTCGGCCGTGGCAACTGTATTGATTTCAGTGGGTTTAGGAATAGCACTACTACCAGCATTGGTACTTCCTGTAAAAACCCTCCTTGTCGGTTCACTTGTTATGGGAATGATCCCATTGTTGAACGCATTCTCGATCTGAACCCCTAGTTCATGCAAACTTTTGAAAGTGAATAGCGGAGCGACTATCAACTTTTGCAACATATCATGCTCGAGGTTTCGCACCATCATCTGCACTTGATCCTTCTCGGAAGGCCGATCTGTCATCTGTGCCGCCTTTGCTCTCCATCTTGCAACAAATTCCACAAAAGGCTCTGTTGGGTTTTGGCGGGTTGTTTCAAGCTCCTGCATGGTCATTTCAACTTGGGTATTGTAGGAATACTGATCGACAAAGGCCTCAGCCAACTCTTCCCAATTTTGCTTCACTTTGTCCTCCAACTTAGCGTACCAAGTAGCTGCTACACCCGACAGGGTTCTTCCATAAAGAGAGAGTTTCTGTGGCTTAGTCAGGCCCATCGGCTTCAGGACATCCAAGAAAAGTCGGATATGTACCATTGGATCTCCAGACCTGTCGAAACGGTCAATATATGGCATTTTGAATCTGTCTGGGAGCCGTAGGGCAGATTCGGTGTGTCCATCCTCAATGTCGGGAATAGAGTTAAGGCCCTGTGCCTTCTTGAATTGCTTCTCAAGGTTTGCGATTTTCACCGCGGTCGGATCGAGGTCACTAGCATCAAAGGGATAAAGCCTCTCATTAGGCTGCACCAGGGGTCTGGAAACTCGGGCTTGAGCCAACCCTTCCCGAGGATCTGGACCCTGCAAATCTTCAGCTGGCGGAAGTGGGTCAAAGTTCGGCTGGGGTCCCAAAGCTGGATGTGAGGCAGATGCCCCAGATGGGCGCTGTGTTTCAATACTGGTCTCAGCCTGCATGGCAGTTCCCTGATTTAGCGCTACTATCACGGCCACAAATTCTTCCGAACCGTGTGCCATCACGGTCTGTTGAGTCTGAACAAAGGTGATATGACTGGCGACTGACGGATCAGATGAACCGGTGAGCCCTGATTGGCCTTTCTTTGCCTTGCCTCAGCGAAAGAACACTGGTTGCCCTTGAATTGAATTTCTGACCTAACAAAGTCTATCAGCACTAGTCCAATGTACCCGGGGGATATCGAAGCCTTCTGAAGCTATAGTTCCAGGACTACCTAGCAAAAGAGAAAATATGCAGCATCTCAGCCTGATTTACTAGAACAGATTTGAGCAAAGCTGAATGACTGTGCTCTCTACTGAACTCTGCCCCAAATTCTGCCTGCAAACTGATACCCTCAGGTAAAACTGATTCCCACCAAATACTGATGCCCGTGGGCCTGATGCCCAAACTTGTAAACTGATACATGCATTCCCTATAGAGACGTACTCTAAAAGCACATAACAGATAAGTGAGAGCCAAAACACCCCTATGTTGGGGTAGGGTTTCCCTGTCCTATTCTGTCAGGAGCTAGGGTTTCACTACGCACGCAGTGGTTTCAAACAACCTATATCGGGTAAGCAACCTGTCCTAGTTTGGAATGGTCACTACGGATCCGAATATACACTAGGTCGAATGGTCAAAAGGGTGCCCCGGTAAAACCGGGGTTTGTGTTCCCATACTGGCAGAGCCCACAACCGGTCAGCCTTATTGTCATGCCTTGACAAGACAAGCCTCCGACAAACCGTTCAGGAATAGCAGATGGCAAACACGGTGCCCTTGGCGCACCAATGCAAATGCAATGCAAAAAAAACACATAAGTGTAGTCAAAACAAGATATCATGAGTTCGAGTCAAGTTCTCTAAGTCCCCAGCAGAGTCGCCAGAAACTGTAGACGTCCCCGAACGTCCCGGGGAGGGTGAGTCCCCGTTCCATTCATTTTGGGCTCACTATAGTTCGGACTCAAATTGTCACGGTTCTCAATCTGAACCAAAGAGTCCAAATCCGGCAAATCGTTTTGAGAAAACAGATTTTTGAAAGAAGTGCCAAACATGGGCTGCTTTGCCAGATACAGAGTCACCACCTAAATATTTTATTTTGGGAAATTTAGGAAACCCTGACTCGCTGCCTAAGGCCACGTGTCCGTCATCACCAAAGTTGCCTCGGCTCGGGAACTTGGGTACGATTGGGGAAGGTCACTTCGTGAGCACCCCCGCTCGCCCGATCAAAGATCGGCCTCTACTAACCATGATATCTAGTTTTGAAAACATTATGCGTTCTTATTCCAGTTGTTAGCCTAGGATTACTATGTGGTGCGCGCAGCATACAAGTATAGACTGGATCGCCTGAATTGGAACAACACATTTCATGTTTGTTTTGAAAATGGTTTGCTACTCGCAAGTAGGCTTAAAATGCAGATTTTGCCACCCTTGGGTGGGCTTAGAAAAGATGGTTTTGCCACTATCTAGTGGGCTTAAAACTCACAGTGAACGATTTGTTCCAATCCAAATAACCCAACCTTCACCCACAGGCATTCAAACAAATATATCACATAAGCATATAGCCTCATGGTAAGCATGCTGTCATGGCAGTCACTCACACGCATGCAAGGATGCTAAAGCATAAAAACTTACCGAGTACTCCAAGCCAAAGAAAGAAGCTAATTAGAAATCAATGCATGATCCTAACTATACAGAAATGCCTAATGCAACACATGCAGAATGCAACTAAGATAGGCTCGGCTATTCTAAAGATGGCATGTGAAATTGCTACAACTAACAAGTATTCAACTCGGAATTGAAATACAATGCAGTTAATATGATGCGCCGAGCCCGGTGCATGTAAGACAGATGAATGAATGCAAACATGCTATCATACTGTATGCTAATTGAAACATGCCCTAATCTAACCATCATAAGCTGGTAAATAAAAGGGAGAAAGACGTGGGGTTGGAAGACATACATCACACGCATGCACACTTATTACAACATTGCCCTCACTCGGAGGGTCCGAATAAATAATACAGTCCCGAATAAATAATACAGTCCGAATAAGTACAAAACCCTAATTAATTAACAAATTAATCTAGGAAAGCAGTAAATTAACATGCAAGCCTATGGACTGCCTCAGCTCTGCTCCGGATGATGGATGATGCATGCTTGAGTCGCCTTGCGCGGAAATCCATTGCGATGCCCCAATTAGCCTCTGTTTATAATTAAACCTGGGATATTGCACGAAGCTCCAAAAGGTTGCCGGTTTCTGATTTGCTGCAACAGAGAGCAAGAAAGGGGCATGGCAATGTATTTTCACATATGTATGCACACCTCGATCCTCGTGCCACCAATCACGCATCTCGATGCATGATGGCCGAGAGGTCGAATTGCACGACTTAATATGAAATGAATGCACATATAAACACAACAAGACCGAGACTCCATCATGGTTAATCCGGAGTGTCGGCGACTGGGAATTGAGACACGTTCTGTCACTCGGAGTACGAAACGTCCCTCGTTTCCCGTGCTCGGGCTAACTCCTATCCCAAGCACAATGCAATATGCATGACATGCATGAATGCAATCCTAACATGCAACCTAGCATACACAATGCTATGAAATGACATACACAACGCACGATGTGATATGGCATACACAATGCTCTAACATACAACCTAGCATACGCAATGCTATGAACTAAGATGGCATACACAATGCAATAAGGACTTACACCAATACGAGTGGACCTCAGCCACACTCACATCAGTAGCCATAAGGTGAAAATGAGACGCTCGAAATGAATGCGCACGTGCACGCAAACTGAGGACCGATCTTAAGGCACAAAGGCCACTCTAACAAGGCATGGCAAGGCATGGAATATGGCATACAAATATGCAAGTTTCAGCACTGAAACATGATGCTAAATGGCCCCGAAACATGGAAACATGACACCCGATGCATGAGATGGACCCCGAAACTCAAAACTAGGCACATGGAATGACTTATAGCTATACAAAGCATGCATTATTTGAACATGAAGTCTAAAGACAGAGCCAAGGCAGTCCCAAAATATGCACATTTCCAGTTCAAAACATGACCAAAAGATGCTAGCAAGATGGCCTAACATAGCATGCAACTTTGACTAGCAAACATGGTTTACATGGCAAGTGCATGAAGCGTATGGAATCTCATCAAACCAGAAAAAATCAGTGAACAAAACATGCCAAAATATGCCCAAATAACCACTGAAGTGAAGCCAACACATGCAAAAATGATGAGCTCCTTTAGAGGGCTATGCAAGGGATTATTAGGCACATACAAGATGGACACTTAGCATGGCACAAAAAACTCTAAAAATCAAATATGATAGTCCCAAAACTAACCAAATTGGCCTTGGAAAGTGACTTCAAAGTATGCAAGATAGGGCCTCTTTGGAAGGCCAAAATGACCACCAAACAAGGCAAGGAGAGAGGGGGTCACCCCCCTCTGATTTGGAGGCTCAAAACAGTGTGCTAGCAACTGAAAATCCACTGGATTTCAGTGGCTAGAAGGCCAAACAAAGCATGCAACAAAGGCTTAGGTGTAAGGCTCAAAATAGGAGACAATCAAGCATACAAGGAAGCATATGACCTCAAAAAAAAAATGGAACCTTAAACAAACTTGAAGATGAGATTAAAAAAAGATATTTTTCAGTTTATGACAACTCTCAAAAATGAACACAAGTAGGGCTAATATATCATGCAAAAATGGCCCTAAAAGAGAGATTAGAGACAAGGGGCAGTGGCTGGCCCCAAACAGAGGAGAGCCCTTCAACAAAGTTGAAGAGAGGCTCAAAATAAGCCACTTTAAAGTTTATGACCAAGTCCAAAACAGCTCACAAATAAGACTAATGTACCATGCAAAAATAGGCCTAAAAGAGGGATAAAGAGACAAGTGGTAGTAGAAGACCTCAAACAGCAAGAGGTCCTTGATCAAACATGAAAAGGAGCTCAAAATATGACTATTTTTAGTTTAGGTCAGAGCCCAAAAATGCAAGCAAAAAAAGCTAAAATAGCATGCAAAATAGGGCCAAAAAAGGGGGAAAAGAGACTCACCCTTGTAGCTCAAGTCTTCAACAGCTTTTGGTCCAAGAAATGGTGCTCCTAACCTCTGAAAAACAGCCTCAAGTTGCTGGAATGGAGTGTGGATTTGTTGTGTTATGGGTTGTAGTGTAAATGGTGCAAGACTTTTAGGGTTTTGAGGGTTGAAGTAGAGAGAAAGAGAGATTTAATGCGAGAGATTTAATGCAAGAGCTCCAAACCAAATTTTGTAACCCCTTGAAATGGAGCTGGGGGCTGGTTTTATAGAGGAGAGGAGTGGAGAAAATGGGGGGAAAATCAAACTCAAATTTCCCCCCCCCAAAAGACCCCCCCTCGGATACAAGATCTGGGGGGAAACAGAGGGTACAGCTGTAAGGAACCACGTGAGAGCGTCATGGCCGGCCAGGTAGAAAAGGTCCAGGTGGCCGGCCGGCCACCTCCCCTGGCCGGCCGGCCAGGGTCAAAAGGGTCAAGCAAATTTAGTGGCCGGCCACTCCAAAAAAGTGGCCTCCCATGTGTGTACAAGACAGCTATGTGGAGAAAAACTGGAAAAAGTGAACCAGGAGAGAGAAAAGCTAGCTTTTTAGAGGGGTTCAAAAGGGTCAGGAATGATTGATGGCCGGCCAACCCATATTGGTGGCCTTCCAGGTGTGTACAACACAAATATGTGGTTTGGGGCTAGAAAAAGTTGCCCGGGAATGGTCAACACTAGCTTTCTAGTGAGGAAAACGGGCGACGGAGAGCGATGAAGGAATAAAGCTGGTTTTCAGAACAATTGCTGGCCTCCCACCCTCCTACAAGCTTTCTAACAATGAAAATAAGGTCTCCACCAAAAATGAACTCAAACCAATGTAAAACGAAGGTTCGAGGGCCAAAACGCGCGGTCCGGGGCCCCGAAAACTGACTATTAGGCACCAGAAGTGGCGTTCGACCACAAAGGTGGTCTCTCGAGCCATAGTGTCCCTCAAAAGGGACGAAATAAGATGTGTGCCAAAAACCGGAGCAAACGGAGGTGGTTAAGCGGTCCCGAACCGAGGCACACGGCCGACGGCTCTGAAAAACCGGAAACCGGGCTCCAAACGGGAAAAATGGCCTACGACCACAAAACGTAGCCTACGGCCACTGAGAGATGATCTACGAGACCTCTCCCTCCCTTCGGGAAGGGAAAACAGAGAAAACAGGGCCTAGTTCGCAAACCGAGGCAAGGCACAAACGAGTCTAGAAGTCCGAAGGCAAGGGTCGCAGCCGTGACTCCACAAGCTCAGAACGAGCACCATATGCAACATCACCAAGCGCTCAATCGGTGACGTCTGAGTCTTAAGGTCGGTCAAAAATAGGGTGTCTACACAAGGGTAGTTTCCAAGGCTTGAGCCTGGTTACACAAAACAGTTATTCAAATCCACACACGTACAGCCCTTGGCTTACACACAGAGTCACAGCAAAATGAGAGTCTCGTACTCTCAACACACATTTCCTCACCTTTAGTTAGGCAGCATCACCACATCTTTTCCTGCACAAAAATCCCATAGGGTGAGCATAAAGCCTAGTAGGAAATCTTTAACAAAGTATATACATTTTATACAAGTCTCAAGAGATGAAATGCACATGCCATGCTATGCCATTTTGAAATAAAATAACATCTTCATCTTTGAAAACCATCATGCTCAATGATATCATGCAATTTCAATTCTTCAAAAGTTAACAATTCATTTCAAGAGCGGTAAATACGATTCTGGTAATTCCTAGGTCGGTGTCTGCAAGTAGACTATACAAGTACTACCAAATTAACCGGAAGGCTTGACACCTATCTGCGCGGGTTTTCGGTCTTTCACCCCGGACTCTCAGGCCAACGTATTCAATATCATCTATACCACCTATCTAGACTTACCAACGTATTTACCCCAAAACCATTTCATGAAAACTTGTTTCTCAACATTCTTTTCTCAATGCAAGTTTTCAAATCAACTTTCAAAGTTTAATGTAATCAAATGAATTGTTATGCCAATAACACAAGATGAATATAAATACTTTTTTTCCAATTCATCATCTGAGGAATAACACAATTCCTTCTTCTCAAGTATTCTCAACAATTAGTCATTTCAAGACTATTTCAACGTTTTGAACAATAATTTCCAAAATGAACAACAATTCTCATATTCCCTGAAATTCATTATTTATATAAATATAAATAAAAAATTTTCCAAACATCCATTTATTTTGATACAAAATAAATACAACAATATCACTCATGGATTTTCAATCTCTTTTAAAAAAATTCCCAAATTCTAGGTTTTCTCACCAAAACTATACAACTCAAATCCTTTAAAAGAAAACTTTCCAAAATCATCTTTTCTTCAATCAACGAAGATCAAAGCCCATAAGATCATTTTAAAAGAACAAGAGACAAATCCACTTTCAAAATCACTCAACTTCTTGAATCAACAATCAATTTCTAAAGCTATCGAAAGATGATTTCGAAAATCATATAAATCTTGCAAAAATATATATATATATATAACTCTAAGAAAATCCGTACCTCAAGTTTTGAAGAAAAAATGAGATGAAACCCCCAAAATCAATGGTGTCAAAACTCGATCTTCACTGCACACAACGAAGCTCTTGAGATGATAACCAACTTTGGTGAAGAACTTTGGCCTAAATCCCAATAGATTTGGAGAAATCAAAAAGAGAAGATGACTTCTAGAGAGAGAAGCTTCTGATCTGGAATTCTGGAGAGTTTTAGAGAGAGAGAGAGGACTAAAAAAGTGATATGAAATATCAGATTCACAAACTAATATAACACGGTCTGCTTGAGCGTGGAATGCCCACTCAAGTGTCAAATACACTAACCCAGTACTTTTGCAAACAGGTCAAACTTTTGAAACCAAACATTCTCCACTCAGGTGCATAAACGGCCGCTCGAGCTGATAAGCAGCTTCGAATGCATTTTGCATTTTTGTTTTGGAGAACTCGATCTCCCGGTGAGGTAGTAAACTAGTAAGATCTTCTGGAAAGACATCCAGGTATTCACAAACTACCTTTGGTAACTCAACACGAGCCCTGTCACTCTCACTATCCAAGAGAGTTGCAAGAAAGCCACTAAGGTTGATCCTACTATAAGGGTCAACAACTGGCGACAATGTTCTATCAACTCGGTTCCCCAAAAAATAGAAACGATCACCACCCGAAGTGCACACTGTAACTCTCTGACGGTAACAATCAATCACGGCTTGATAAGAACACAACCAGTCCATGCCTAAAATGACATCAAAACTCGACATATCTAGCAACACAAATGTAGTGACCCTCATTCCTGCCTCAACCTTGTACATGAGCAATTGCATGAACTTGTTTTGCTAAGCTTGCATTAGTGAACTTTGACTTGTTTAGCCTAGAGTGAGATCCTTGTCTTGTTTTACACTTATGTGATATTGATTGTTAGTCTTGTTCCCTCTTGGTGAGTTTAGCCGAGGTCGTCGTAAGCCAAGGTAACACCCTTGAACCTCTCGCACCTATGATCACTTTGGAACCATTTCGGTTGACCTCCATTTTCACCCCGGCATATTGGCCGAGGTATGTTTGTCTAGGCCGGAACGCCATCCTTACACCCAGTGGTCTTGTCCCTGGACAGGTACGACCTAGACCGAGGTGTGGCACATCTAGGCCAAGGTGTGGCACAGCTAGGCCAAGTGTTGTCCTTCCTAGCCGAGATCACTGATACCTTGTCGTCGGAGCCGATGATTTCACCCGATGTCATCACCTTGCCAGTAAGCCATACCGTCTTACTTGTAGAACACCCTTTGTCATGGTCATGTCTTGTCTGTCAGCCACCTGCTGGAGAAAACCCAACCAGCCTTTGCCACGTGACCCAGCTGAGGGTTGAGTCTGAAATAAATCAAGAGAACCCATTGTTTTGTATCATATCCTTGTTGTTAGAAAGAGAAGCTCTAGGAAGAAGAAGAAGTTTAGTGTGAGAAAGAGAGGACTTCCGAGCTTGATTCCTAGAGATCAAACCGTTAGATTTGCATCTTGAGGTTAGATTCTTGATCTGCTCTTATGATTCTTCATATCCATCTAGCTGCATTGCACGATCTAGCACGATTCATGAGCCATGCATTGGTTTTAAAGATTGGTTTTAGAAAGAGAAATGGTGTTCTTGAGTTCTTGAAGAAAAGTCTTGTTTTGGTCCAAAAGCTTACACCAAGTTCCGTGTTTTTGTGTTTGTTTTCATGAAACCTTTAAGTACGGGTACCCAGGTCCATGTTTTGAACTCATTTCATGAAAACCCAGATTTTGTGATAACAAGTTTGATCTTTGCATATATCTTCTTCATGTTCTTATTCTTTAAGAGGGAAACCCAGATTTTCCCAGACTTCTTTCCTTTGAGCGTGGTCGTCGGGAACACACCTCGGCCAAGGGGTGTGTGACCTCGGCCTAGGCCTGGTTGGTATCCAGCTTGTTTTCCGAAGTATGAAGCAGTGTCTTGTCTTGGTTTGTCTTAAGTTTTAATGAATGCCGAGGTCATTGCATTTCATATCCATCTTTGAGTATCTTTTCTCGCTTTCTTGAAATGTATTCAGTGGAAATTATTATGTGCTTGTAGGCCTTGGATCCTTGCCTGAAACCTCCATACCCGAAGAGCTATGTGAGTGGTATTTTTAATAAAGTTATGTTATAAAGTCTTGATAAAAGCCTTGTTTCATTTGTTTGGAAAAGTATTTGATCATGAATGATTATTCCTAGTTTTGTAATAAAGGCCATATTTGCTTGATGATATTCTTGTCTTGAAAGTCCTTAGTGTCGGGGACTATAATGCAACGATATCCTTGTCTTGAAAGTCCTTAGTGTCGGGGACTATAATGCAACGATACCCTTGTCTTGAAAGTCCTTAGTGTCGGGGACTATAATGCAACGATACCCTTGTCTTGAAAGTCCTTAGTGTCGGGGACTATAATGCAACAATACCCTTGTTTTGCCACTGACGGTTCTCCGCGTGGGTTTGCTCGGAATGTCATTCTTATATTGTATAGATGCTAGTAAGCATCCCCCTGATTTTGTACAAGATATGCTATGTATTATTTGAAAAGAGATCTTGAATATCATTCATGCAAAACCTTTATTTTAATATCATTCACTGAGTATCCAAGCTCACCCTCTCTATGTATATATGTAGGTGACGAGTTAGAAGGCGGTGACGCCTAGACGTATCTGCCGATGTGTTTTTGGACTCATGTTTTGCCGATGTGTTTTTGGACTCATGTCTTGCGTCATCTTGAAGATCATGCTTCTCGGCTTTACATCTTATTTCTTTTGTACACGTCGGCTTGAGAAGCCTTTTGGTCAAGATGTAAATAAAATGTATTTCATTTTAATTGTATCCAAGTTGTAAGACTATACTTGATGTATGGCATTTCATTTAATCTATGCACAGCTCTCATGGACTAGTTAGATTTAAATTTATTGCTTCCGTACATGTTAGCCCTATATATATAATACTCTGATTGTGTTGAGTTTTGCAAGTCGGCCTTCGGTAATCTCGGATTACTGGCCATCATGGCACCATTCTACTAGGGGCGGAATGGGGTCGTGACAGATTGGTATCAGAGCACAAGTTTCCTCATAGCATGTTATTCACACACTTTGAGTCCTAAAGAGCATAGGATGTCCCTTAGAATGGTTTTAGGATTTGCATCATATTGCTTGCTACTTGATAAGGTGTACATCATCTCGGCATGATTATTTGTTACTTGCATACATGCCGTCTGTTCAGTTGTTTTAAAATTATATTTTGCGTACTCTTAGCATCATGAGAAAGGGTAGACCACCTGTTGGCCGAGATTATGACGAGGACAGATTGGTTAGATTGGAAAGGTTGGTTGAAGGTTTGGTTCGTGAACTGAGACAACCTAGACCACAGGATGCTAGTACTACATCTAACCAAGCCGAGCAGACAAACGGCCGACAAGCAGTTCCGCCTCCGCCTCCTCCAGCGCCGCAAGTGCCTCCGTAGCAAGCTTTATATGGGGACGGTACCATAGCCCTGATCAGGGAGTTCAAGAAGATGAAGCCGCCGAGATTCCAAGGGGGCATAGAACCAATGAAGGCCGAGGCATGGGTTTTGGAAATGGAGAAGTTGTTTGAAATTTTCCCTAGTACCGATGCTCAGAAGGTATCGCTGGCAATTTTAAAGAACTTCTGAGCATTCTGGCAACTGCTTTGGCATGGTAAAGAATTACACACAACAAAAATACCTCTCACAACAAGAATTACACACAACAAGAATACCTCTCACAACAAGAATTACACACAACAAGAATTACACACAATTTTAAAGAAATTTTCCCTAGTACATTAGCTAAAGAATTACACACAACAAAAATACCTCTCACAACTGAGGATTCTGGCAACTGCTCTGGCATGGTAATAGCATACACGCGCCCCTATGGCCCCTGATTAACTTGCCCCCCTCTCGGAGCATAGGCTTGTTGTACCGACTGAGCCGAAGTGGCTCCCTGATTAGCTCGTGAAGCCTGAACTGAATGAGCCTACTGGTGGCTCTGAGTCTGCTTCAACCCTGATACGCCAGATGCGCCTCCCAACTGAGGGAAAGTTCTCTTCATATGCCCTGGCTGACCACACTGATAACAGTTAAATCCCTGGCCTCCATTTTGAGACTGAGACTGACTCTGAGATCGATTAGGGGGTGGTGGTGGCAACATCAACTGTCCTCCACCCTTCTGTGGGCACAAAAAGGCTTTGTGGCTCGGCTGGCCACACTTGAAACACGTGAAGCCACTAGATGTACTTTTTCCCAGAACCGCACCAGGCAAAGGAAAAGTGGATTTTGACTGTTGTGGTTGTGGTTAGAATGAAAAAGTACCCCTGCTCTTCTTATTCTGCCTATAGTCTCTTTGAGACTCTTAGCCCTTGAACTCCGAAGCCTCTTCTCTTCGGCTTGTACGGAAATCTTAACATATGCCGCCGACTCTACAAGACGGTCATAGTTCTGAATCATGTTCCCAACAATCTTAAAGAAAATTTTTGTTTTCAACTTTTTCTCGAATTCAATGCAACGGCGCTCTTCTGTTGCCACCAACACTAGTGCAAACCTAAATAAACTAGAGAAGACTACCTCGAACTTGGCCACGGTCATGTCGAGTTGTTTGAGGTCTTTGAACTCTTGCCTCAATCTCTCCCTAGTAGCAGGAGGTAAATACTTATCTTGGAAAGCAACCACAAAGGCTTCCCATGATGGCTCTACCCTACCCTTGGCATACTTTCACCACTGACCCGCATCCCCTTTAAGGTAGTAACTCGCTAGAGTCACCCTCAACTCGCTATCATCTATATAAAGCATCTCGAACGTCTTCACAGTTTGTTCGAGCCACTCATCCGCTTTCTTGGGCTCGGGGCCACCATGGAATTCATCTAGTTTGGCTCGTAAAAACTCTCTAGTAAGGAAACTCGTCCTTGATTCCACGGTGTTCTCTCGAGGCTTGATTCTCCGTCCTTAACAAGTTCATAGACTCCCTCAAAACGCCCGCCATTTCTCTGGCTAGGGCCCCCATTGCGGTTTGACCTGCTTGTCCCACTTGCTCGGCCACATTAGCTTGGCCTGCTTGCTCGGCCATATTAGCTTGGTCTAACCCTTCTTCTTGCACCGGAACCCTAGGGACCGGTACCTCATGCACACCTCGGCCAGCCCTACCACGCCTCTCGCCTCTACCACTATGGACTTGACCTCTTCCTGACATCCTAATAAAGGACACAAGAGAAATAATTTACCACATTAACTCATATGTGCTCGTAACTTGACTCACTTGTTCGATTACAACAATTCTATATATTTCTCTACCATATACAAAATTCAATTTCACTCCACATAAGCACTTAGTTATGTAAACACATACGGATTATACTCTTATGATGAGATTCGTCCTATGAAAAACCAAGGATGCTTAGTAGAATGAGTATTGATCAAGTACCCTTCTAATAAGACCTCAAGGAATTTAATAGGCTCAAACAACATCCCAAAAGTCCAATCCCATACCCATTTAGTCACATAAGCATGTTATCACATAGTCACAAAATGCATAACACTTCCTAAGCATACTAAATGAACCCACTGTGGTTAAACAACCACTTCCCATGAGCTCCAAGTATTCAAACCCGATAGCTCTGATACCAAGTCATAACGCCCCAAATTTCTAACCCAAATGATAATACAACAATCATGGCTTTTTTAAGGAAAACCGAATACAAATCTCCAAACTTACGTTACATGATACAATAGTTCTTCATGCAACAATACATTAATCCAACAACAAGAAAATAAGCAAATAAATACCCCCAAGGGTTTACAAGTTTTCAAGGCTTGAGCCTAGTTACACAAAACGGTTATTCAAACCCACACACATACAGCCCTTGGTTTACACACAGAGTCACAGCAAAATGAGAGTCTCGTACTCTCAACACACATTTCCTCGCCTTTAGTTAGGCGGCATCACCACATCTTTTCCTGCACAAAAATCCCATAGGGTAAGCATAAAGCCCAGTAGGAAATCCTTAACAAAGTATGTACATTTTATACAAGTCTCAAGAGATGAAATGCACATGCCATGCTATGCCATTTTGAAAGAAAATCACATCTTCATCTTTAAAAACCATCTTACTCAATGATGTCATGCAATTTCAATTCTTCAAAAGTTAACAATTCATTTCAAGAGCGGTAAATACGACTCTGGTAATCCCTAGGTTGGTGTCTGCAAGTAGACTGTACAAGTACTACCAAATTGTCATTTTTACTGGTATTAACCGGAAGGCTCGACATCTATCCGCGCGAGTTTTCGGTCTTTCACCCCAGACTCTCAGGCTAACTTATTCAATATCATCTATACCACCTATCAAGACTTACCAACGTATTTACACCAAAACCATTTCATGAAAACTTGTTTCTCAACATTCTTTTCTTAATGCAAGTTTTCAAATCAACTTTCAAAGTTTAATGTAATCAAATGAATTGTTATGCCAATAACACAAGATGAATATAAATATTTTTATTCCAATTCATCATCCAAGGAATAACACAATTCCCTCTTCTCAAGTATCCTCAACAATTAATCATTTCAAGACTATTTCAACGTTTTGAACAATAATTTCCAAAATGAACAACAATTCTTATATTCCCTGAAATTCATCATTTATATAAATATAAATAAGAAATTTTCCAAACATCCATTTATTTTGACACAAAATAAATACAACAATATCATTCATGGATTTTCAGTCTCTTTTAAAAAAATCCCCAAATTCTAGGTTTTCTCACCAAAATTATACAACTCAAATCCTTTGAAAGAAAACTTTCCAAAATCATATTTTCTTCAATCAATGAAGATCAAAACCCATAAGATCATTTTAAAAGAACAAGAGACAAACCCACTTTCAAAATCGCTCAACTTCTTGAATCAACAATTAATTTTCAAAGCTATCGAAAGATGATTTCGAAAATAATATAGATCTTGCAAATATATATATAACACTAAGAAAATCTGTACCTCAAGTTTTAAAGAAGAAATGAGATGAAACCCCCAAAATCAACAGTGTCGAAACTCGATCTTCACCACACACAACGAAGCCCTCGAGATGATAACCAATTTCGGTGAAGAACTTAGGTCTAAATCCCAATGGATTTGAAGAAATCAAAGAGAGAAGATGACTTCTAGAGAGAGAAACTCCCGATCTGGAATTCTAGAGAGTTTTAGAGAGAGAGGACTAAAAAAGTGATATGAAATATCAGATTCACGAACTGATATAACATGGTCCGCTCGAGCATGGAATGCCTCGCTCGAGCGTCAAATACACTAACCTTGTACTTTTACAGACAGGTCAAACTTCTAAAACCAAACATTCTCCGCTCGAGCGCATAAACGGCCGCTCGAGTGGACAAGCAACTTCGAATGCATTTTGCATTTTTGTTTTGGGGGCGCTGCCCCTCAACCCTACCAGGGCGCTGCCCTAGAACCCGCCAAGGGACGTTGCCCCCTGGACCCCCGCGAGCTGACCGGGCAGCTCGACCCCCGCCAGGGCGCTGGCCTTGGACCCACCAAGGGGCGCTGCCCCCTGGACCCCGGCAAGCTGACCGGGCAGCTCGTCCCCCGACCGGCCCAGTCGAAGTGGCAAAACATGAAAGAATGATCGAAACCGGGATCGCTACATTGAACTTTGAGATTATGGAGTTATAATAATGGTAATTAGTAAAAAGGAAAATGGAAATAAAAAGAGGAATATTAAAATGGAAATTAAATAAGGAATATTTTAGAAGTGGTTAATAAATTTAAAATGATGTTGTTCCTTAAACATATTTGTTTTTGAAAACGATTTATGGTTTTTCTGATAATGAGGGATAATTTTTATAGTTGAAAGTTTTCCTTGAATGTTCAAAGAAATTTTGAGAAAAAGATACTCTACATTTAATATTTTGAGCTTACAAAATGTCACCCTACTATATGTTATAACCCTTCATGCATGATCATTTCTATCTATGTGATAGTTATTTCTTTAGAATTATGAGATTCCTACTGGGCAATTGTGTTTATGCCTCGTTGTTTTAATTTATTTTTTTTCAAAAAGAGAATTCAAATCCAATTGTTGAAGAGTTAAGAAGTCCATGAGTCCCTTTTGTGTAATTTCATTGTGGATGTGAAGGAAATAAATACTGTATATTGATATTTGTAATTAATCCTTTGTAGCTCCGTAGTGGAAGCTTGGCATATATTATTGTTATTGTTGTATTTGTTGAGAGAGAGAGAACACGTATTATTATGTTTCTATTACTCAAGGGTAATAGATATTCGGGGAAAAAAAAAATTGAAGGCTTTTGGTAATGTTTCTGAGTAGTTAAAAATTAGGTTGTGACAAGATAACCACTCTCATGCAAATGAATATAATATAGTCACACAATACATGTGTTTATCTGATTTTATACATTTCTAGATACAACATCTAAGTCAAATGGATATTCTGTAACCAAAATATGCGCAGATGTTACAAATCAAATTAAACGCCCTGAGGCTTACATCATACACAAGGGTGTAACCCTTACAAAAATGGCACACAGCCAAAAAATAACATAAATAGCCCTTGGCCTACAAGTAATCGAAAGACCCTACACGGTTCCATACACAACTTCAACTCACAGTCCATATCCACGCATGTACACCTAAAAAATATTTTCAGCCACGTAAGGTGAGCATAAAGTCCAACAGAGAATATTTCAGAAACTAAACATGCTCCACCAGGATAAATGATCATGATGCAATATATATACAATATGCCCAAATGCATTTTCAAATCCATTTGATTTCTCAACAAAATCTTTCCTTTCCAATTACCAAAACCTTACGTTTAATCAAAACGTTTTCCAAGTTCAAAATATCTATTTGATATAAAATCTCTTTCCAAAACCAATCAAGATATCTCAATAACCAGCAAATACATCGCTAAATCCAATGCGAATACATCGCTAAACAACAGCGAATACATCGCTAAACAACAGCAAATACAACCATTTTTAAACTATTTTTTTTTTTTAAACATCATGTTCCAAAACCAACATAATAGTAAATTAAAATGGGTGAACCTTTGAAACAAATACAACATTTCACGAAAATTTTGTCTGCAGGAAACCGTAAACCGACACCTATGTAAACGTAGGCTATACAAGCACTACTATTGCCATTTCACAGAAATTTCATCTGCGGGATCGGCATCCATGTATACGCGCGGTTTTCAGGACTTTCACCTTGGATACACATGCCAACTTATTTTAACAAGACAATACTTACTTATGATATTCACCATTGTATTCACCCTTTTCAATAGTACAATATATGTAACTCAAAATATTGTTTTCCCAAAATCCATAAAGTGAGAATTTCAATGCAAATAATGTGAGAATTTCCAAAACATAAAGTTTCAATTTCCAAAATCCATTACATGTTCTATGATATGAATGATTTCAAATTGTCTAATCCACATGCAATTTCTAACACACTACAATGCTATCCTCCATCAATAACCAAAACAGTTATTTCTAATGCAAAAATCAAAAGATATCAATATAGATATATTTTCCAAAAGAGTAACAACAACCATTTTCCAAATCCCACAACCATTTTCTTCCCAACCAAACCATTTACCACAAATCAATCCAACTCCCAAAACAATAGCATTTAGGGTTTTTCTACAAATTTGGGCTTTTCAATTTTTTAGAAATCCATATACAATTTTGATTACCAAAAATAACTGTAGTAGCAAAATCATAGCTCAACAATCTTCCAATTTCACAAAGCCTCATTTTCATTCAAAATCACTTTTGAGTAAAAGAAATCCACCATATCAACATATCTCAACCACTAATACAAAATCATAACCTTGTTCAAGAACTCATTTGAAAAAATAAAAAAATAAAAAAATTTCTCTTTTACATTTCAAATCCAAACTCTAAGTTTTATCCAAAACACCCAAATCCATGGATCTTTGGAAATAACAAACAACTAGGGTAGAAATAATGCCAAATGGATACCAAATATAAATAATAAAATACGCCACAAATATGCTACTGAACTCATATTGAGTGTAGGAAATAGACCCTACCTCTTGAAGCAACGAAGAGAACTCGAAAAAAAAAAAAAAAAAAAAAAAAAAAAAAAAAAAAAAAACTTGAAGTCGATGAAGCCATGAAATTCTTGGATAAAAAGAAAGCCCCCCAACGAGATCTACAATCTTTCTCAAAGGACCAAGGTGGAAAGATGCCTCTACGTGAGTAGATCTAGAGATCTAAGTGAAAAAGTTGAGTTTCTAAGAGATAGAGAGAGATATTCATGGTGTAAAGAGGAAAGAGAGAGAGACAGAGAGAGAAATGAAGAAGTTAATGAGAAAAGTGTGTTTGGGGTCTATATATAGTGTTAGAATAATAGCCCTAAAGTCAAAGAAAAGAATAAGTCAAACCCCCAAAAGTAGAGCCCTAAAATCGAACCAAAAATCTGGAAATTAACTTACAGGGGTTGACCCTTCAAACAGTGGTGTCGACTCTTAGGAAGAAAAGCTGAGACACTAATATGTGCAGAGGACAAGGTCGACCCTTGGAACCAGTGGTGTCGACCCTTTATTTCAAAATGCAACCCAGAACAAAACAGTAAGGGAAGGGTCGACCTTTAGAGCCCCTGGTGTCGACCTTATAAACCAACAAAGACACTAAGGGTAGGGCAGCAAGGTGGTGTCAACCCTCAGGAAGGCTAGTGTCGACACCAGAATTAATTTTCCAAGTTTCCAAAGAACTTTTCAACGTAAACAAGCACGAACGAATAATCCCAACAAGTCTAGATCGAATTGTACACCTCCAAAACCAATATAGAACAACTCCAAAGACTTCCAAAATGAAAATAAAGAAATTAAATACACTCTCCAATAGTTTAGAGGACACAAGTGCTACAACCACCCCACCTTAAGAAATTTCGTCCCCAAAATTTAAGAAACACCATGACCAAAAGGTCACCCAATCTATAAAAGAAAACACAACGCTAACCCAAGTTCAAATCCATCTGGGGATACGTTCCCGGATCTTGGTTCAACACCTCGGGGTCCCAAAGGCACCCGAGCACCAAGAATGGTAAGAAAACCTCACGGATGACTCTTCGATCCACATAACTTGCTGTGGTCTACGAGATAAGAAACAACAACCACCACAGCAACAACAACAAGAACTCCTCGGACTAAAAGACGTCATCTACGCCTCAACCACCAACAATACCAGAATGGCTATCGAGTGCTCAACGATCGGACATGGAGGATAAAAAAAGAAAACTATTCACACACAAAGCTCCAATAAACTCTCTCGTAGCACGAGAACATAAAACCAAACACGATTAATCCTAACAACATTATGGCACATCAATGCCCAACAATTCTAAGTCCTTACAAAAATAAACATATACCACATAGCTAGCAACTTAGCCTAGATCAAAACAAGTCTTCTCAAATACAAGATAAAACACAACCCATTCAAGGAAAAAAAAAAAAAATCCTTATTTTTCCCCATTTGTTTCAAAACACTTTGCTTTCCTAAAAGGTGTTCAAACTCGCACCATCATAACCCAAATACATTTTCGACCGTCCACAACAAAACTCAGGGATTTTCAAACCGTTTTTCCGAAACCACAAGTGTTACTCAAAACAGCAAAATCAGTTTCATTTTCAAAATATTATATATATATATTTTGAATTCTACTTTTTATTAAACCAAAAATTTACATTTCAAACCAAAACCGTTTTAGTTCAAGAAAACTACTCAAGGCCACAACACCAAAAAGAAAATTTTTGTTTTCCTCAAAATCATTCCTTTTCGTTCCTCTGGTGACTCACAACACAATCACCCAATAAAATCCATCACACCCGTGGCGACACCACAAAATCAACACTAATTTCTATGATAAAAATCCCTAGAAAATTTTCAAAGTGTCAACAACACAACATAACACGAGTAAAGAAATTTCACACCCACCAATCACACAATGGCGCAAAAGCGCTCATATGACCAAAGTTCCCAACCGTAACCCCAAACCAGTTACCACAAACTCAACACAACATCCTAACTGTCCATATGGGACTTACATGCCACACCAAGACAATGTTCAATTATACAACCCTTAATTCCAACCTATTTCCGAGGTGACTATATGTCAACTAACCCAAACACTAACCAATCAACTATCCAACACGACTATCCCGCATCAGTCACCAAACACCAACGTACCACTTAACTTCACATAACCCAATATCAACACCAACACCTTGCCTAACCTCACTAACTTCGAAATGGAGTTCCATACACAACCTCACATGTTCGTTGAATCCTTCCAAATTCCTTAAAGTTAACCTATATTACTCTGGTTCTCAACTCACCCATCATACATATGGCATGCACATCCTCACTTCATATTTGAGTCTGAAATGGACGTCTCAAGTTAAAATACAACACACCCCCTCAAGTCAACGCATACACCAACCTTTCACAACATGCAAACAACTCTAACAGAATGAACCAATCACTCTACACAATCTTACTGCTTTACTCGAAGTTCCACTATCCAAACCAAACAACAAACAACAAACACCACACCTACGTGACCCAGCACTATTAAACATTAGACCACTCTTAACAACACATTAAGCATGCTATTGCTACACCAAGGCAACCTCCTAGGATAGTCTCATGTCCAATCCCTTTCGATAAAACATCACACAACCCCTATCCATGCACTGGTACACACCACACAAACAAAACCCGTTACCTACTGCACAATATCTCCCTTAACCCCAAATGGGTTATCTCAACACTAATGTCCTCACTCCGCCAATGAACTCATAATCCCGACCAAGTTCACAATAACGAGTTTCACATATTTATCCTCTCGTACCAAGCTAACTCGCAAAAGCCTACCACACTACAAAGCTACTGACACCACGTAACAACCCAAACCGAGCAATAAGTAAACACAACTTCTCCATCCATCAGTGACCAATAAAGTCAACTCTTTAATCCACATTCTATCCTATCACCCATTGTACAAGTATAACCAAAACACTAAGTTTCCTAGTCAATCTACTAGCTGCTAATAATTACTGAACAATTACCCTGAATCAAGCCTCGACACATACACACAACATTTACAAGGCTCTCAAAGTTATACCGTCCTAACTCCACAGAAGAACAAAATAAGTTCTCAACCTCCTCCACCCGAGCCATAGAACACTATATTCCCAACTAACCATACCCCCAACATGGATTTCTAGGTTACCAACACCGAAGTCGAAACCATACACCACCACTACCAACACACAAGTTCAAATCTAACTCTTCGTGTTTTAGAAACTCTAACACTACCAACACCCCTTCCACATGTTACAAAACTTAAAACAACACACTCAATTGGGTGACACACACCACGCTACACCTCACACCTCTAACCACTCAAGGTCATAACTAACTCTAACACATACTAGTCCACAGACTAACAACCAACACCAAATATATATGATGCCACCCAAGTGAGCATCAGAACTTCACCCCCACACGCCATCACAAATGACTTGAAAACACTACTGTCTCTCAAAGATGTACCAACCACCGCCAAGGCAACCAACATTAACTCACAACCAACGCTAATACAAAACCGATATAGCACACACCGAGGTACCCACTCTGAGTTCACTACTTCTTTCCAGACGTTTCTATAAAAGAGGGAATAACCACAACCTAGGATACATAACACTGATACCCTTCGCTGAAATATTAACACAGTACCATCACATAAGCAAATACTCACACAACCGCATTTAGGCTCCAATCAACTCACACATCAGCTACACATAACACATAACACATAACACATAATTGTGCTAAGTCTACAAAGATAGTTATTCGTTCCAATGCTCGCTTAGATTTTCCATAAGAAACAATGTTGATCAAACTCGTTTCCAACAAGGTTTCCAAGTTAATCAACTAGACACTGAATAATATCTATGAGTCTCAACACCATACCCATATAAAATGCAACACATATGCATGTTATCACTTAGCACGCAACATGCAAATAACCTCGTCGAGCATGATAAACCCACAATAGCTAACCACTTGCCATGAGCCTAAGGTTTTCAAACCCGATTAGCTCTGATACCAAGTTGTCACGTCCCAGATTTACACGGTCCGGCTCACGTGAATAAACCACCCAACTATGAACAGTAGATAACCACTCTCATGCAAATAAATATAATATAGTCACACAATACATGTGTCTATTCGATTTTATACATTCCTAGATACAACATCTAAGTTGAATGGATGTTTTGTAGCCAAAACATGCACATATGTTATAAATTAAATTAAACGCCCTGAGGCTTACATCATACACAAGGGTATAACCCTTATAAGAATGGCATACGGCCAAAAAATAACATAAATGGTCCTTGGCCTACAAATAACCGAACCACCATACACGGTTCCAAACACAACTTCACGTCATAGTCCACATCCACACATGTACACCTGAAAAAACGTAGGGTGAGCATAAAGCCCAGTAGAGAATATTTCAAAAACTAAACATGCTCCACCAGTATAAATGATCATGATGTAATACATATATATATAATATGCTGTGGGGGCCGAATATCGAGAGACGTAAAGAGGCCGAATAGGTAGATTTGGAGAGTCAAAATTCATATATCGCATTCGGCCCCGTCTTATACACAAATCCGGAGGTACCCTATTCGGCCAAATAACCAGTTGAGTAAGGGGTCGAGTGAAGGGCGGCTTGCAACAAAAGGAGCCGAGTAAATAGATATACGACGAATTGAAGGTGGGCCCAGCCCTGAAGCCCAAGAAAGAAAAGATATAAATAGAAGAACATCATCCAGAGAGAGGTAAATGAGAATTAGTATACTTAACTTAATATACAAGCAATCAAGAGAGTATAGACTAACTTATCCGTCAGAGTGCTAATTCTGGCACCCCCGACCGGAGTGTTTATTTCTTTTTAGGTTGTTAGCTGAGGATCTCGAGCGTCCCAGTGGATCAAAAGAGTATTTCCAAAACCACTTCTCCACATATGCCCAAATGCATTTTCAAATCCATTTGATTTCTCAACAAAATCTTTCATTTCCAATTACCAAAACCTTACGTTTAATGAAAACGTTTTCCGAGTTCAAAACATCTATTTCACATAAAATCCCTTTCCAAAATCCAATCCAAATATCTCAATAACAACCAACAAATACATTGCTAAATTCAATGCAAATACATCGCTAAACAACAGCAAATACATCGTTAAAACCATTTTTTTTAAACATCATGTTCCAAAACCAACATAATAGTAAATTAAAATGGGTGAATCTCCAAACCAAATGCAACCTTTCACAGAAATTTCATCTGTGGGAAACTGTAAACTGACACCTATGTAAACATAGGCTATACAAGCACTACTATTGCCATTTCACGAAAATTTCGTCCACAGGATTAGCACCCATGTATACACGCAATTTTTGAGACTTTCACCTTGGACACACATGCCAACTTATTTCAACGATCCCATATTCACCATTGTATTTATCCTTTTCAATAGTACAATATATGTAACTCAAAATATTGTTTTTCCAAAACAATGCAAATGCTCCAAAACATAATGTGAGAATTTCCAAAACATACAGTTTCAATTTCCAAAATCCATTACATGTTATATGATATGAATGATTTCAAATTGTCTAATTCACATGCAATTTCTAAAATACGACAATACTATCTTCCATCGATAGCCAAAACAGTTATTTCTA
This sequence comes from Camellia granthamiana, assembly GCA_036172215.1. Classification (NCBI taxonomy): domain Eukaryota; kingdom Viridiplantae; phylum Streptophyta; class Magnoliopsida; order Ericales; family Theaceae; genus Camellia; species Camellia granthamiana. The sequence continues at coordinate 75,613,380 of CM069915.1, read as the reverse complement.
ATGTAAAAATCAAAAGATATCAATATAGATATATTTTCCAAAAGAGTAACAACAACCATTTTCAAAATCCCACAACCATTTTCTTTCCAACCAAACAATTTAACACAAATTAATCCAACCCCCAAAACAATATCATTTAGGGTTTTTCTACAAATTGGGGCTTTTCCACTTTTTAGAAATTCATGCACTTTTGATTACCAAAAATATCCATAGTAGCAAAATCATAGCTCAACAATCTCCCAATTTCACGAAACTTCATTTTTTTTCAAAATCACTTTTGAGTAAAAGCAAGTCACCATGTCAACATATCTCACCCACCAATACAAAATCATAACCTTGTTCAAGAACTCATTTAAAAAAAAAAAAAAAATTCTCTTTTACATTTCAAATCCAAACTCTAAGTTTTACCTAAAACACCCAAATCCATAGATCTTTTGAAATAACAAACAATTAGGGTAGAAATCATGCCAAATGAATACCAAATATAAATAACAAAATACACCACAAATATGCTACCGAACTCATATTGAGTTTAGGAAATAGATCCGACCTCTTGAAACGAAGAGGAGAACTCAAAAAAAAAAAAAAAAAAAAAAACCTTGAAGTCGATGAAACCATGAAATTCTTGGATCAAAAGAAAGTCCTTGATGAGATCTACAATCTTTCTCAAAGGACCAAGGTGAAAAGATGCCTCTACGTGAGTAGATCTAGAGATCTAAGTGAAAAGGTTTGGTTTCTAAGAGAGAGAGGTAGATATTCACTGTGTAAAGAGGGGAGAGAAAGAGAGAGAGAGAGAGAGAGAGAGAGATAGAGAGGAAAAAGTTAATGAGAAAAATGTGTTTGGGGTCTATTTATAGTAGTAGAGTAATAGCCATAAAGTCAAAGAACAGAATAAGTGAAACCCCCAAAAAGTAGAGCCCCAAAATCGAAAAAAAAATCTGGAAATTAACTCATAGGGGTCGACCCTTCAGACATTGGTGTCGACCCAGAGGAAGAAAAGCTGAGACACTAATATTTCCAAAGCACAAGGGTTGATCCTTGGAACCAGTGGTGTCGACCCTTTATTTCATAATGCAACCCAGAACAAAACAGCAAGGGAAAGGTTGACCCTTAGAGTCCCTGGTGTCGACCCTATAAACCATCAAAGACACTAAGGGCAGGGTAGCAAGGTGGTGTTAACCCTCAGGAAGGCTAGTGTTGATACCATAACAGATTTTTCAAGTTCCCAAAGAATTTTTTAGCGTAAATAAGTGCGAACGAACAATCCAAACAAGTCTAGATCGAATTGTACACCTCCAAAACCAAGATATAACAACTCCAAAAACTTCTAAAATGAAAATAAAGGAATTAAATACACTGTCCAATAGTTCAGAGGACATAAGTGCTATAGTTGAGCAAAGAAAATGTTCGTGTGGTACCAAACGTGTCAACCATAGTTCATATGCCAAAAACCCATATCACCATTGTGGTATTTCCTCCAACAGATGCTAATTTAGTGGGATGTGGGGGTTGTTTCCTTTATCAATATGGGTTCTGATGCTGATCACATTGTACCAATTACACCCTTACCAATCTGGGAACATGATAGCCTCAATATTGCGTACGTGACTTACCTACGTGCTCGCCATACTAGGAAACTCTTCCAAATTTCCAGACCAAATCAGATGTGCACCAAATTTTGAAATCCCTAAAACTAGTAGCTTTGGGTTTCGAATAACATCGAATATATCAAGGTTAGGTTGCCACAATTAGTTCGAATGTAGTTCATTGATTGTGCCGATGGGGGTGTATTTTACTCGCCCTAAAGTGAAATGTGGTCACACTTCAGCCGACGATGGAGAAACGACGATGGAGAAACGTTGTTAGCCGTAACCCTCAACCGTCGCCCATGAAACACTCTGGTGTGAATCGTTTCCTCTATAACTTTGAACTTCAATACGGTTTAGCCTAACCCGAATAAAAGCAAACCAAATATTTGGTAATCTGGGTACGTCTGAGTTCAAAATGTGGCTTTAGTGACATGGGTGGGCCAAACTAATGTAACAGCCAAAAAAAGACTATAGTGTGTTTTCTAAACGTGACAAGCCCATAACATACACAAGATGCATAAATGAACCTTAATCTCATACTCTATGGGCAAAAACATAAATCGCCACAAAATGGGACTTTTGATATTATTAAAAAATAATTGGGATTGCAAGGTTCACAAGTCATCCATTTGGGATTTATGGGTCAATCTCCCAAAAAAAAAAAAAAAAAACCCAAAACAATTTAGTAAATTTATTTTTTATTTTTTCAAATTTAAGTACACAAGACCAACCTGAAAAGTAAAAAGTTTTGATATAATTTAAAAAAAAAAAAAAAACAAATCACTAAAAATAAAAATAAAAAAATTCAAAAAAAAGGTGTAACTTTTTAAATATATGTCATACTTACCTAGAAGAATGCAAAGAGTCCCACCATTGTTTTTATTGTAACAACAAAACAACTGACGCTTGGAAAACTCAAATCATTTTTATTTTTTATTTTTTACTTTCTATCATTCTAGTGAAATTAAAGGAAAATTATAAATGAGTAGAGCAGTGAAAAAAATAATTACATTATAAATTATATTTTTTTATATGGAGCTCTGACATGTAAAAAAGACTTGCACTATACACTAAAAAAGACATACACCGTAAACATAAAAAATTTGCACCATTATGAAAATTCAAATATTCTTTCACTCTATTTGTAATTATTTTTATATAAATGCACTAATATGTAATATTTCCTAAATAATACAATAGAAGAATACATGCAAATGCCAAAAAGCTTCCCAAATGGCTTCTTTAAAAGAGGCTTGTTAGCTATTATTATTAGTTTCATGTTATTTTTTTTCAGTCTAACAAGCTAGTTAGTACAATAGCTATTTTAACAAGATTTTTATGGGCTAGCTATACTTGGAGAGCGTTGGAAGACTCTTTAAATTAATTTATGTGGATAAATATGTCAAATAAAGAGTAACATTGACAAACATATATAAGAAATTAGTTATGTAAAGTAAAGAGCATACCTTTTTTATTCTTCAACTAATAAAACATGAGACTAGCAATGGAATTGCTCTTAAACTAATAGCTGCAACACCAACCTGTTTCAACTTAATGTGACAAATACGACACAAAGCTAGTTACTTGGCCATTTGGAAATAAGCAAATCTAGCAATCATGTTATATTGTTCAATTATATATAAATATATATTTATAGTCTACAATATATTTATATTTTACTTATTATAGATGGTGAATTTGTCTTCACACTGGATTAGAGAGATGATACTCCTTACCCTGCACCCATATGAGAAACCAAAGTCAAATATTACGCCTAACCTATAAGTTGGGAAGACCCTCCAACAATCAAGTCAGCAATTTGGTCAAGCATGATTGCAGTAGGAAAATAAAGGAATGGTAAGTTTGTGTAAATGTTTTTAGTTGCCTCTAAGTAGAGTTTCGTATAGACTGATTCAACACAAGAATTAATATCAACTAAGAGATTTCAAACTTGAAACTTACAGAGGAGCAAACTCCTGAGTCCCAAACTTACACCATCAATCTGGTTGACTCTCGTTTATTTTGGGCTTTATTCTTTGCGCTTGCCCGATTTATTTGGGTTTATATCTTTATTGGACTGGGTTGGATTTCCACCCTCCACACATAATATTATGAAGTTATAGTTAGTGTTTGTTTTATTTTTACAAATTTCTTATTTTAAATATATCTAATATAGAATATGAATATAAATTTGCCAAACTTCAAAAGGAGAGTGCAACAATACCAAAACATGTAAAAATCAAATTTTTCAAAATTAAAATGGATAAAAACATACTTAAGATCAATTATGCCACAAGAAAAATTAAGTGAATTAATTATAATATCAATTGATAATGAAATTTTAGAAAGGAAAAAAAAACTTAATTAATATATATTGCATTTCAAAAAGCAAGAAAAATATATTTTAAACAAATATTTTACAATGTAAAAATGTTTTCAAAAAATTAAGTTCTCACTTGGATTTTTTGCCATATACCCTAAAGAGATTTGAGCCACCACCAAGGATCCTCTAGAGTTTTTTTTTTTCCTAAAGCTTCCTAGAGTGGTGTATTGTGTGGTTGAGATTTAATGCTGAAAAATTGATGTGACTTGTCATTAAATCTCAACCACACAATGCACCACTCTAGGAAACTTTAGGAAAAAAAAACTCTAGAGGATCCTTGCTCGTTTCTAATCACAAACTATTTAGCTCTTCATATTGTTGCCTCAAAATCCCTACTTTTCAAACCAATCAGAAGTGGGAAAGCTACCACTTAAGCCATACTGTCCCCCAATCAAAAAAATTGTTGAACTGATAGGATATACATATTACACATCGTTTTTGGAAATACATACCATAGCCTGACTCCAATAATTGCACGAGGACAAAATACAACATAGTGAAATCCCATTATACACTGCCTTTTAAGAAAGGGTATATGTGGTGGTGGGAATCCGTTCCACATCAGTTCGTTAAAAAATTTTAATTTACTTAATAAATATGTTTTATTCATAAATTTTTAAAAGATCTGTTGTGATGAAAGAAGAACAAAATTGTACGTGTTCATATGGTACAAAGCAAACAATATCTTGATGTGTACTACGGCAGTTGAGTGATCCACACAAATGGTGCTGTTTGTGAAAACCTTAGTTCCACCACGTGGACCCACAAACTTGGGGGCTGATGTGGAGAATCTGAATCCGTCCCACATCTGTCCGCTAGAAACTCTTAACCCACCTTATGAATGTGACATATCCACAAACTTTCAAAAGATCTTTTCTAGTGAAGGAAGAATAAAACTGTGCATGCCCCCGTGATAGAAAGTATATGCTATGACAATGGAGTGGTCTGCACAGTATCACATTCTCACGTGTAAGTTTGCTGAGAAAAAAGTATGCGTTATGCTAATAGCACAACATTGAATTTAGATATCAATGTATAATGATCTGTGATGCATAGATTACTTCTGTCCAGTTAAGTGCAAAAATGCTTATTTGAAATGGAGACTGGAACTTATGGTTGGAAATGATCTGAAAAATCATGATTACTTCTGTCCAAATCCACAATCAAATGCTTATTTGAAATTAGGTGATTTGTGTAGATTGTTGCCTAATTGCAGCTATAGCTTTCATGCTCAATGCATAGATTCATAGTTGTCAAAGACAACAATTTGTCCAATCTATCGAACCTGTTAATTTAATGTATAGAGAAAGAGAGAGAAAATATATTGTGTATATATCTTGATGTATTGAAAATGAATATATTGATCTATTACAAATGTTCAGTTGAGCTCCCTTTATAGGGGAGAGGAGCCTATAGTAAAGTAAAGCAACATACAGCTAGTATTACACTAACATAATAAAGTAAAGTAAAACATATAGCTAATACTACACTAACATCCCCCCTCAAACTCAATGAAGATAGGTACAAACCAACTTGAGTTTGGAAAGAGTAACAAAACGTGAAAATAAACTAAAAATAAAATAAAATAGGATAGGAGACACTGGATGGTCGTGTCAGACCGTTGTAGAAGACACTGTATGGCTCGTGTTCGACCGGTATAGAAGACATTGTGAGGTCATATTGAACTGATGTAGAAGACATTGTGTGGTTGTGTCGGACCGTTGGAGAAGACACTGTGCAGTCGTGTCAAATCGTTATAGAAGATATCGTATGGTCATGTTGTACCGTTGTAAAAAACACTGTATGGTCGTGTCAGACCGTTGTAGAAGACACTGTGTGGTGGTGTCAAACTGCTGTAGAAGACACTGTGTGGTGGTGTCAAACTGCTGTAGAAGACACTTTGTGGTGGTGTCAAACTGCTGTAGAAGACACTGTGAGGTCGTGTCAGACCATTGTAGCAGACACCGTGTGGTCGTGTCGGACCGTTGGAGAATACACTGTATGGTTGTGTATATAAGCAGCCCAAAGATATACATGTATATATATATATATCACGCCCTCAAAAGCCGCGCCCTCAAAGTCACGCATGACACTGTGGCTTCGAGTGTCGCGTGATTCACGTGGCTCTCCCTCCCGGTTGTCGTCTTCGTCTCTTCGCTCTCTATTTAAATCGAGGCTGAGGTTGGATAGAGGCAGTGCAAATCAAACCATTTTGAAATCTCTTCATTCTCTGATAGCTGCAAACCCTTTCTGACATTCCCTGAAACATTCTGCTTCTTTGAAACACTCTGCAACCCCTAACATAACATGACCTCTTCTTCTCGTGGTTTGCTCACCATTTTTCCAGACCTAAACGAATCCACATTAGAGATAATCGGTTATGTCGCCCTTGAATCGCAACCAAACGCCCCTGGACCAAGCGCCCCTATTTTTGCTCCGTTGAACTTTCCTATGCTGTTAGTTGAGCAAATAATGGCAGCTCAATCTGATATTGAGGCCAACCATTATACGTTGAAGTCATGTGTGGAGACCATGATTGCGGTCACTAACTTGTCTCACCGGCTTCAGAATAGGACAAGTGAGGTACAGCAGTTAAATGCCCAACTCTCTTTGCTGCAGCGCATATACAAGGATGCATGAGCAAAGATTTGTGCGCTAAAGGAGGAAAACAAGGAGCTGAAACGGAAGGCCACCGTCATGTTCCGATTCAGAGGGCCGCCATATGCTACGTTTGAGGAGCAGCGGGGAGTCAACTCGCTCGGCGGCTTGGGAAGCGCAGAGGCATCGCCGTCAAGTGGCGCCCAAGACAAAGGCAAGAGGAAGAGAGCGACGGTAGACTCGAGAAAGTGAAACGAAAAATGTGTGGTTGTTTGATTGTTTGTTTGTTTTGTTTTGTTTTATTTAGTTTTTTTTTGTGTGTGTGTATTTGTGTAGAAATGTGATTGGGGTTGATCCCTATCATGAATAAAACGAGTTTTTTTGTTTGTTTGTTGTGCAAATCGTATGGCAGGAATGACACAATATGGAGCAGAAATAATAATGGAAAAAAAAGATTAAAAATAAGGTGAAAGAAAAATAAATAAATAAAGAAATAATAATAATAATATATTTGAAATCAAAACGAGAGAGTGGGGAAAAAAAAAGAGAGTGGTTCACGTGGGTTTCTTGGCCCACAGTTTTGTTAAAACTTGCAATGGTGTTTGGTATATATATATATATTTTTGGTTTAATAATAATATATTAATGGGGAAAGCATGTGTGTTGGTGGGTTGGAAAGTGAAAAAAATGAGAGAGAGAGAGAGAGAGAGAGAGAGAGAGAGAGAGAGAGAGTGTGTGTGTGTGTGTGGGGTACATGATAATAATAATAATAATAATAATAAAATGAATAAAAAAAAATTGGTTTTGTGTAATGGTGTGGCTTTATCCAAAAAGTGAAAACTTTGTCCCTGAGCTTGTTTCCATTGAGATAGACTGAGTAGAGTTTGTTTCCGTTGAGATAGCATCTGAGCAAACTAAGAAGGTGATTGTTGGAGTGGCTGAAGCAATTGCTGCTAAACAGCAGGCAGTTGCTGTTGATTTGCCATGGCAGAAAGGTGATGTTGTTGTAGGTTAAAATTCATAGGGACTTGTTGAGCAGATGAGGCATTCTGCTGGACCTGAGGCTGAGAAACATTTAACTGCCCACCCAAACCAAACAACTGTTGTGATGGCAACGACTGACTGAAGGGGTTTTGACCACCAGACTGAGGCATTTGCAGCTGACCAAGTTGTTGGAGTGATGCCTGTGAAGGCTGCGTCTGCGAGTAAGATGATAGAGTCTAAGGGTGTGGCTGCAGGGAAGATGGCAAGTCTTGTGGCAATTGAAGGGGCTTCTGTGGCGGTGATATTTGCTGCTGCCCAATTGACGGGACTTGTGCCAAGGACTGGTTAAAATTCTGTTGTGATGCAGATGCAAGTCCAGGGAAGACACCATCTGAAGGAGCAGATATTGGGATACATGTGTTTGAGGTTCAAGGCTGAGAGCTTGAACTAGCAGCAACTCATTGAGCAGCTTCCCAAAACTATTTGCAAAAGCATCCACAGAAGGTATGTGTAGACTGTAGAAGGTATGTGTAGATAACTCCAGCGGGCAGCGAAGGCAAAGTTGCCGGCCGGCTGCCCGCCGGTGACAAAGAAATACAGGCCTAAATCTTATAGCTCTGATACCATGTTAATTTAATATATAGAGAAAGAGAGAGAAAATATATTGTGTATATATCTTGATGTATTGAATGTGTATATATTGATCTATTACAAATGTTCAGTTGAGCTCCCTTTATAGGGGAGAAGAGCCTATAGTAAAGTAAAGCAACATACAACTAGTATTACACTAACATAATAAAGTAAAGTAAAGCATACAACTAATACTACACTAACAGAACCGATGCCAATTCACCCCAGGTTGGTGATTCAAGTGAAGTTGGAGTTGAATTCGTTGCTATTTTTTGAAATGTTTATATTCCTACTGTGTTTCCCAATTTCATGTGTTATTAGAAGTATCTATTGGCGTGTGCTGAGGGAATTGATGTTTTATGACTTTGAATTTTTGGTGTTCTTTTGAGTTTGAATTTGAATCTTGTTTTTTTAGATTTTATTATTGTTAGGTTTTTATTCTTGGCAATCCTGGTTGTAGTGACCCTCATTCCCGCCTCAACCTTGTACATGAGCAATTGCATGGATTTGTTTTGCTAAGCTTGCATTGGTGAACTTTGACTTGTTTAACCTAGAGTGTGACCCTTGTCTTGCTTTACACTTATGTGAAATTGTTTGTTAGTCTTGTTCCCTCTTGGTGAGTCTAGCCGAGGTCGTCGTAAGCCGAGGTAAAACCCTTGAACCTCTCGCACCTAGGATCACTTTGGAACCATTTCGGTTGACCTCCATCTTCACCTCGGCATACTGGCCGAGGTGTGTGTTTTGTCTAGGCCGGAACGCTCTCCTTACATCCAGTGGTCTTGTCCCTGGACAGGTACGACCTAGACCGAGGTGTGGCACATCTAGGCCGAGGTGTGGCATAGCTAGGCCAAGTGTTGTCCTTCCTAGCCGAGATCATTGATACCTTGTCGTCGGAGCCGATGATTTCACCCGATGTCATCACCTTGCCAGTAAGCCATACCGTCTTACTTGTAGAACACCCTTTGTCATGGTCATGTCTTGTCTGTCAGCCACCTGCTGGAGAAAACCCAACCAGCCTTTGCCACGTGACCCAGCTGAGGGTTGAGTCTGAAATAAATCAAGAGAACCCATTGTTTTGTATCATATCCTTGTTGTTAGAGAGAGAAGCTCTAGGAAGAAGAAGAAGTTTTAGTGTGAGAAAGAGAGGACTTCCGAGCTTGATTCCTAGAGATCAAACCGTTAGATTTACATCTTGAGGTTAGATTCTTGATCTGCTTTTATGATTCTTCATATCCATCTAGCTGCATTGCCCGATCTAGCATGATTCATGAGCCATGCATTGGTTTTAAAGATTGGTTTTAGAAAGAGAAATGGTGTTCTTGAGTTCTTGAAGAAAAGCCTTGTTTTGATCCAAAAGCTTACACCAAGTTCTGTGTTTTGTGTTGTTTTTCATGGAACCTTTAAGTACGGGTACCCAGGTCCATGTTTTCGAACTCATTTCATGAAAACCCAGATTTTGTGATAACAAGTTTGATCTTTGCATTTATCCTCTTCATGTTCTTATTCTTTAAGAGGGAAACCCAGATTTTCCCAGACTTCTTTCCTTGGGTGTGGTCGTCGGGAACACACCTCGGCCAAGGGGTGTGTGACCTCGGCCTAGGCCTGGTTGGTACCTAGCTTGGTTTCCGAAGTATGAAGCAGTGTCTTGTTTTGGTTTGTCTTAGTTTTAATGAATGCCGAGGTCATTGCATTTCATATCCATCTTTGAGTATCTTTTCTCGCTTTCTTGAAATGTATTCAGTGGAAATTATTATGTGCTTGTAGGCCTTGGATCCTTGCCTGAAACCTCCATACCCGAAGAGCTATGTGAGTGGTATTTTTAATAAAGTTATGTTATAAAGTCTTGATAAAAGTCTTGTTTCATTTGTTTGGAAAAGTATTTGATCATGAATGATTATTCCTAGTTTTGTAATAAAGGCCATATTTGCTTGATGACATTCTTGTCTTGAAAGTCCTTAGTGTCGGGGACTATAATGCAACGATACCCTTGTCTTGAAAGTCCTTAGTGTCGGGGACTATAATGCAACGATACCCTTGTCTTGAAAGTCCTTAGTGTCGGGGACTATAATGCAACGATACCCTTGTTTTGCCACTGACGGTTCTCCGCGTGGGTTTGCTCGGAATGTCATTCTTATATTGTATAGATGCTAGTAAGCATCCCCTGATTTTGTACAAGATATGCTATGTATTATTTGAAAAGAGATCTTGAATATCATTCATGCAAAACCTTTATTTTAATATCATTCACTGAGTATCCAAGCTCACCCTCTCTATGTATATATGTAGGTGACGAGTTAGAAGGCGGTGACGCCTAGACGTATCTGCCGATGTGTTTTTGGACTCATGTTTTGCCGATGTGTTTTTGGACTCATGTCTTGCGTCATCTTGAAGATCATGCTTCTCGGCTTTACATTTTATTTCTTTTGTACACGTCGGCTTGAGAAGCCTTTTGGTCAAGATGTAAATAAAATGTATTTTATTTTAATTGTATCCAAGTTGTAAGACTATGCTTGATGTATGGCATTTCATTTAATCTATGCACAGCTCTCATGGACTAGTTAGATTTAAATTTATTGCTTCCGTATATGTTAGCCCTATATATATATAATACTCTGATTGTGTTGAGTTTTGCAAGTCGGCCTTCGGTAATCTCGGATTACTGGCCATCATGGCACCATTCTACTAGGGGCGGAATGGGGTCGTGACACTGGTTGACAAAACTCCTTTCAGTTGTATTTATTTTCGCACCTTTTATTTCAGTGAGGCTATGAGTTTTTGTACCTATTTTCGCACCTTTTATTTTAGTGAGGCTATAAGTTTTTAGATGCGAATCCAACCCGAATTGTGCCTTGCAGAGAAGTTTGTATGTTAATGCTTTCAAGGCTGCGTCTGTGTAAAAACCTGAAAGAGATGCTCGAGCGCAGGTTGTTTGGCTAGAGCGAAGCCACTTATGGAAAACACACGTTTTTAGTTTCTCGCTCGAGCGAGAGAGTCTTCGCTCGAGCGAGCTTCGCAGTCCCAGATTTCTATAAGTACTTGTTTCTGTTAGATTTTAGGATTACTTCCTCAAATCTACTTCTTGGATATTAGGGTTTATATCTAGGGCTAGTTTGCTGGTTTTCTTTGATGTTTAATTGAGTATTCAACTCATGGTTTAAAGAGTATACATCAAAGGATTATTTGTTTGTTCTACACAAAAGAGAAAGTTATTCTTCGGTGGATTCTGAAGAATTCGAGCCTGAAGCTTTGGTGGATTCTGGAGTGGCTCATCGTCAAGACAATTCCGAGGTGAAGATGGGGTTGGAAAAGGCACATAGGGGTTGGTTCAATTCAGGCGTAGATTCGCTAGGTAATTGAGAGTATACCTGTGTAATTCCTTTATATCTTTTTAGTGGATTGCTTTGTGGCTGTTGCCCGTGATTTTTTTTTATCACAATTGGATGTGCTCCAATTGTGGTTTTTTCACGTTAAAATCATTGTGTTGATTTGTCTTGATTGTTTGATTGGAATTGTTTTATTGCTTAAAATTGATACATAATCACAAATCAATATCAACGGATTTCTAGATTTTTCACTTATAATGTATTTGGCTTAGTCTGGTGGAGGATTTGTTCATTGAATTATGAATTTATTTGTTGATGGAATCTCTTAAGTCGATGATGGTTGATTGTTTTAGGCATCTAAGCTCCATGAGAAGTTTGACGCCAACAAGCACGTGGATTGAAGAGTAGATATATTTTGTGTATTAAAAATCTCATGAAATGTACAATTAATTTGGTTTATAGATGAGTTGAGTACTTTTATGTACTTTTTCCCAACTTCGTATAATATTTTATGATGTGTTGATTACAATATATTAGATGTATAAAAATTTTAATTAGCTTGATACATGGTTGGCGCATGGATATTGAAATTTGAGCCATTTGTATTCGTAATTAAATTTTCAAATTGCCTTCTTTAATTAAATTCTTTCGCTTGTGCTATATTTCATAATCTTGGCAAATATGGGCCCTCATAACTGTGTTGAATCTTTCAATGCATATCTTCTGAAATGCTATGCTTTATTGATAGTAATTCTTCTCATATTTCAGAATCAAGGGGAGAGAGAAAGGAAGAAAGAAAGAAAAAAAAAAAAAAAAAAGGCACTTTTTCAAAAAATGCCACTAAATGACATCATGATGATGTTATACGTTAGTTTGTGACATAATAGAAGCGGACGTCAAACATTTTTGGCGTTTTAAAAAATGTCGTCTAATAGTTTTAGCGACAGTTTTCAATCATTGTAAAGCTATTGCAACTGTTGTATCAACGACAAAAATTTTAAACGTCGCTGTAACATTTTACAACGTTTTTCAAGCTTTTAGCAGTGTTTAAAACTCAAATTTCCTGTAGTGCTCGTAACAAAATAAATTATGAGTTTTTAATTTTGTTAATTTAAATTCTAAATTTTTTGTTTGTTTTCAATTTAAACCATCAGTCCATTTTTGTTAAGTAAAATTGACGGAAAAACGAATATTTTAGTCATTAAACTCAATGAAAAATGATATTTAGATATTTTATATAAATCTACATTGAATTTTATGACTACAATATCATTTTTATTAGTTTTACTTAATAGAAATAAGATGATGGTTTAGATTAAAAATAAATCATATAATTAAAATTTAAATTGATAAAATTAAAAACTCAAGGTTTATTTTGTTATAAGAGTCAAACTCTGATTTTTTTTTTTTTTGTAATAATTTTCTAAAGATTTTTCTTTCTTGAAAATGAAATTTATAGGTGCATTCACTGCAGTATATAAAATTATTTATAATTTTTTTTTTGTTTATCTTTTATTTTGAAAATGTGTAAAAGTATTTGGTATAACTTATATTTTTATCCATAATCAGATCCATCGTCATAGCCTATGATTTGATTTCCATCTTCCAAAAAAAAAAACAACAAAAAAAGAAAAAAGAAAACCTATATTTTAATTTATAAGGCAAAAATAATTTGAATAAATTGAAGGGGAAAAAAAAACACTACTTATTAAAATCAAGAAATATATTCAACGGTTGTTTCCTAATTGTTAACTTCTAACTTGTTAAAAATTGCACTAAAAAAGCTTTTACTTAATGGGATTGGGAACGATGGTGTCACAGTGTTATGCTGTAAAAACCCTTTATTTGATTATAATCTCAAAATATTATTAATTCCCACTTTCATAAATACTTTATCACCTGGTTTTAATTTTTTAAATGTTTGAGAATAGTGATATAAATAAAGTAATATTCACTAAGGTTTTGTTTGATTCATAGATTTGGGGATGAATTTGAAAAGGAAAAAAGAAAAAGGTGTGTGAAACATACGAAAAATGTAGTTATATTTTATTCACATTACCTACTTTTTGCTCTTCCTTTCTAAATTCCTTCCCAAGTCTATGAACCAAATGTAACCTAAAAGTGAGAGATTAAGCTTTCTATCCACTCTTTAAAATATTTGAAAAATATCCACAACAAACAAAGTAAACATGTAAAAGAAAAGCTTTAAAGTTAATATCTTGATAAACAAAATAGTAAATTCATATTATTTTATTACTTGATTTTTAAAAAGGAACTAATATTTTGAGATAATAAAAAATGGAATAAAGGACTAATATGTTGGGACGAAATGAGTAATAATTTTGTAAATAATTAGTATTTAAAATCTTAATTTACAAATAATATAATTGTAATTTCTTTTCTAAGAATATTATAATAACAAAAAGTGAGTCATTTCCTTTGTCATTCTTTATGTCATTTCCTTGTGTCCTTAGAATTGCTTTATGGGTTCATTACAGTTTATATTCCAAAATTATTGTTAAATTACCTATTTAAATTATAAATTATTGATTGAATCTATTAATGGTTGTTTTAAGAAAATAGTTAAAAGCTAATATTTTAATTTTTTTGAATTTTTTTAAAAAGACGTGTAAAAAATGTGAGAGATGATGTGACTCAAAATAGGTTAAAAGCTGAAAGATGGTTTTTAACCATCTTCCTAAAATAGCCCTAAGTCCCCACAGTATATGAATCAAAATCTATTTAATTTTTAAACTATCCATTGAATCTATTAATTCCCCAAAATATTTAATTGAAATCTATTTAGTCCTAATAAGGATTACAAAAATAAAATACAAACTCAAAAGTATTATAAATTAATAAAAGAACCTACCTATTTAAAATTTTATTTCAAAAAATCTTTTAATTTTTTATTTTGTCTTTGAAACATGGGCGTCAGTTATTATGGTGAATTTCCTTTAGAGGCATAATGGTAATTATCTAAAGTATTTTGTTACTTATCTTCTACTACTTGCCCTTATAATATGCCAGATTTCATTTATAATTTATAATTTATTATTTTAAAGTTTTTTGCTAAGTTTTTTTCGTAATTTAATTAATATATTATTTTGTTCTATTATTACTTGTAGCGAAATGTTATTATTTAAATTATCTAATTATACCACTTCAATATAATTAATAACCATGATAATTTTATTGGCAAGATTGAGAAATCAATTCTAATACTAAATTAAATATACAACAAAATAAAAACGCATTTAAAAAAAAAAAAAAACAAAAAAGTAAGATTTTTTTGTAATAAAATCTTATTAGGTAGTGTCTTTTATTAATTTATAATACTTATGGGTTTATATTTTATTTTTGTAATTTTTTCAATGACTAAATAAGTTTGAATAAAATATGTTAGAAATTTAATATATTCAATCGATGGTATAGAAATTAAATAAATTTTAATTTATATACTTTAAGAATCAAATAAACTCAATTGATAGTTTAAAAACGAAATAAATAATTTGACAATTATTTAAGGAGGTAAAAGTATAATAAATCCTTTATTTAATTTTATTTCTTTGAACAAACCACAAAATCACCCCGCCACCCCGCCGTTTTAGACTTGAAATGAAACAAAAAGTAAATAAGAAAGATAGAAAACAAAAAGAGTCAATAACACAATCCAACGCAACGCAATCAGTGACATACAATACAACACAAGTAATAAAGATAGAAAACAAAATGAGTCAATAACACAACCAAACGCAACGCAATCAATGACATACAACACAACACAAGTGATAGTATCAATAAATAAAAATGTATATATAAATAGCGCACAAGTAATATCTGAGAGAGGAAGCATTGGAGCCATTAACCAATTTCAATTGTCACTTTCTAACAGAGACATTGTTGGAGCCATTGTGAGAGTTCACCGAGAGCTTTGTTGTGAGGGTGGTTTTCTTTTTCTCAGTGTTCAAGTGTTTTTAATTTATTTGAACATCTTCCAATGGCCAAATGAATCTGAAGTTATCTACTGTTTTTTGAAAACGCGACGAATCTGAAGTTACTTATTGTTTTTAATTTATTTGAACATCTTCTAGTGGCTAAATGAATTCGAGTCCTCTTCAAAAATGTTCCCAACTTAATAATCTATAACTCTACCGAAAATAAAAATTTTCAAATATTATTTACTATCATTTCTATATTTTTGTTTGAGGGGACAGTTTGCTAGAAACTGTTCAGAATCTAGAATCAAATTAGTGATGGCTTAAAACCTTTTTGTATTGCATTGTTCTTACATATTTTGTCTTGCATGCACTTAAATATACTTGATCAGTTAGAATGAATCATGATGTGTATTTTCATCAAGGACTATTATAACCATAATATGAGGAAAATGAAATAGGTGGTTTTGGACCATGCGCATGCAGATGAATACAAGAAAAAAGGCATGTCGATGTTTTGTTGGTGCAGGTGTGCCTTGGTTTTAAGGAAATGTGATTATTTAGCTTGCGAAGCCTTGACATGGCCCAGATCGTATTCTAACCTCACGGATTTGGTTTTGGGATAAGGGTGGCAGTGAAGGTCTGACACAGAGGGAGTACCTCTGGAAGGCTGGTTCTCTTGAGACAAACTATTGATGATACGCCCTGAGTATCTAACTCAGCACATAACATCCGTAGGTCTAGTGCCTCGCGATCAAGAGGAGGTGCAGAATAGTCCCTGGCCAGGGTCAATGGTTGGGTAAGACAGCACTCCACAGAGAGTAACCGTAGGCTCACCAAATTTACAATTAATTGAGGTTACGTTATGAACTTTATGATAACCTGACATTTGCATTGTGAAAATATTCATAATGAATCATGTATATATATATGTGTTGTTTTCGCTGCGCTATTATCTTTTTAGTGGTGAAGGTATATTTTAAAATGTTGTTAATTAACTTCACTGTGTTATTATTGCATAAGTTTTCAAACTGTAAGAAGTGGCTACACTACTACAAAAATAGTTAAAGATCACACTTTGACAAAAAAAAAGATCTCACTTTTATTGGAAGTGTGATAAAAAAAATTGGATTGATATTTTAATCACACTTAATTTGATTGAGTGTGATGATATTTATTTTTTATGTCACTTTTCAATTAAGTGTGATTATATATATATTTTTTAATCACACCTTTTAATTAAAGTGTGATTGTTTATATATTTTTTAATCACACCTTTTAATTAAAATGTGATTATATATACACTACTACTTTTTAATCACACTTTTTAAGTAAGTGTGATTATATATATATTTTTTAATCACACATTCTAATTAAAGTGTGATTGTTTATATATTTTTTAATCACACCTTTTTAATTAAAGTGTGATTGTATATACACTACTACTTTTTAATCACACTTTTTAAGTAAGTGTGATTATATATATATTTTTTAATCACACATTCTAATTAAAGTGTGATTGTTTATATATTTTTTAATCACACCTTTTTAATTAAAGTGTGATTGTATATACACTACTACTTTTTAATCACACTTTTTAAGTAAGTGCGATTATATATATATTTTTTAATCACACATTCTAATTAAAGTGTGATTATTTATATATTTTTTAATCACACTTTTTTAATTAAAGTGTGATTGTATATACACTACTACTTTTTAATCACACTTTTTAAGTAAGTGTGATTATATATATATTTTTTAATCACACATTCTAATTAAAGTGTGATTATTTATATATTTTTTAATCACACATTTTTAATTAAAGTGTGATTGTATATACACTACTACTTTTTAATCACACTTTTTAAGTAAGTGTGATTATATATATATATTTTTTAATCACACATTCTAATTAAAGTGTGATTATTTATATATTTTTTAATCACACATTCTAATTAAAGTGTGATTATATCACTACTACAAAACAGTTAAAGATCACACTTTGATAAATGAAAATATCTCACTTTTATTAGAAGTGTGATAAAAAAATTTAGATTGATATTTTAATTACACTTAATTTAATTGAGTGTGATCATATTTATTTTTTATGTCACTATATATATTTTTAACCACACTTTTTAATTAAATGTGATTATATATATATATTTTAATTAAGTGTGATTATATTTAGTATTTATTTATAAATATGTATATATATAGTAGTATCCACAGTTGAACAAATCAAACCCCCTCTCTCCCCGTCTCTCCGTCTACCCCTCTCACCCTCTCACTACTCACTTAGCAATAGCTAGGGTTTTATTATCTTTCTCTCCCCTATAGAAACCCTAGCGTTGAAACTCCCATCCCCAACAACAACAATCACCATCAGTGTTGGATCTGCCACACTACAAGAAAAGTATGCTTATGAGACGAAACTTTTTGCGACGGCACATTTGCCGTCGCAAAAAATGACTTTTTGCGACGGCACAACTTGCCGTCTCAAAAAATGTGACTTTTGGAGACGGCACAACTTCCCGTCTCAAAAATGTGACTTTTGGAGACGGCACAACTTGCCGTCGCCAAAAAATGTGACTTTTTGAGACGACACAGCTTGCCGTCGCAAAAAATAGAGTATTTGCGACGGCAGAAATTGCTGTCGCAAAAGAAAAAAGAGTATTTGTGACGGTACTAGCTGCAGTCGCAAAAAAAAAAAAAAAAAAAAAGAGTTTTTTGCGATTGTAATACGTACCGTTGCAAAATATATATATATATTGTGGCTTTAAGACGACTTCATATATATAGTTATAAAATGGTTTAAATAAATGCAACGGTATTTTTCTGTTACAAAAAAAAATAAAAAAATAAAAACGACGTCGTCTTACTATTTTGAACATTTCTCTTTTCACCATTTTTCATCTTTCTATCTCTCTGTCTCTGTCTCTCTTCTCTTTCTCTCTCTCACTCATAACTCTTCTTTGTCTCTCTCTTTTTCTCTATGTATCTCTGTCTCTCTCTCACTCATCACTCTTGTTTGTCTGTCTGTCTCTTTCTTTCTCTCTATGTCTCTGTCTCTCTTCTCTTTCTCTATCTCACTCATCACTCATCATTCTTCTCTGTCTGTCTATTTGTCTCTCTCTCTCTCTCTCTTTCTCTCTGTGTCTCTCGTCCATCTTTCTTCTCTTTATCTCTCTTATCTCTGTTCTCTCTCTGTCTCTCTTCTCTTTATCTCTCTCGCTCATCTCTCTCTGTCTCTCTCTCGTTTATCTCTTTTCGCTCTTTCTCTCTCTCTTTCTTCATTCATTTTTTCATCTTCCTTTCTCTCTTCTCTTCTCTTTCTCTCTCGCACTCATCACTCTTCTCTCTCTGTCTGTCTATCTGTCTCTCTCTCTCTTACTCATCTATCTCTTCTCTCATCTCTTTTCTTATCTCTTTTCTCTCTCTGTCTCTTTCGTTCATCTCTCTTCTCTTTATCTCTCTCGCTCATCTCTCAATCTCTCTCATCTTTCTCTGTCTCTCTCACTCATCTCTCTTCTCTCTTCTCTCTATCTCTCTTTGTCTCTCTCGTTCATCTCTCTTCTCTTTATGTCTCTCTCGCTCATCTCTCTTCTCTCTATCTCTCTGTCTCTCTCTTCTCTCTATGTCTCTTTTCTGTCTCTCACTCTCTATCTCTTTCTCTTTTTTTCTCTCTCTCTCTCTCTCTCCCACTGTGTTTGTGTCCTTACTCTCTCACTCTCATCTTCTCTATTTACTGAGCTCCCTATCAATTTATCGATCCACTACAAGAAAATGCACTTTTAGCGACCACTTTGTCTCTCTCTCGCTCATCTCTCTCTCTCTCTCTCTCTCTCTCTCTCTCTCTCCTCTATCTGTCTCTCACTCATTTATCTCTCTCACCACCCATCTCCTCTACCACATTCACCACTACTACAAACGCCATTCCACCACCACCACTACTTCCACTGTCGCCACTTCACCTCTACGACTACCATTACTACTACCATCACCACCACTCCACTACCACCACTACCACTACTGCCACTACTACTACCATTACATCTCTTTCACCCCTGCCACTCCATTTACACTACCATTGCCACAACTTCACTACTAATCTCTTTTACCATCACCATCACCACCACCATCATCTCTTATCCACCACCTTCACCATTACTGGCGCTCCCTTTCCTCTACCACAAAAAATTAGTTCATAATTTTTAGTAAAAAAAAATAGGCCGCAGAAAAATATTTTTCATTGACTACAGAAAATTAACTTTTATTTTAGTGAAAAATATTTTTCATTAAAATATTACCCCTACTTCTACCAAATAAAAAATAATAATATTTTTTTCATTAAAATAAAAATGAAACAAATAAATTTTCAATCTTAGTAAATAAAAAAAAAGAGAATTTTTTTTTAAAAAAAATTCATTAACTACAAAAAATATATATTTTAAAAAAAAAAAAAAATTTTTATGACGGCAACCCCGTCACAAAAAATAAAATAAAATTAAACGATGTTATTTTATTATTTAAATTTCATTGACTCAAAAAAAAAAAAAATTATTCCCGCCCCTTTTTTTTCCATTCCCGCTCCCTTTCCCCCCTCCCCTTTTTTTCCCTCCTCAATCTCAAACCCAAAAATCCCTAATCTCTACTTACCCCCCCTCTCTCTCTCTCGCGATTGACGGCGAGCGGCGTCGGAGTCTGGCTGGAAGGAGATGAAGAAGAGCCCTTATACGGGTCGGAGTCTGGCTGGGTCGAAGCCCAAACTAGTTGCGATCATTTGGCTTCGTTGGCTTTCGATCTCATTCACATTCCAACCCCAGACTCTCACTGCAACAGGTCCGCAAACGCCTCTTCCTAAAACCCACTACTAAACCCTAATCACTCACTCACTCGTATATATATATGATTTAGAAACCCTCAATGGGTTTGTATTGTATTGATTTTGGGTGGCAAAGTTTCATACTCTTTTGAAATCTGGAGTTTGTGCTTATACACGCCTGTTTGGTTGCTGAGAAAAAAAAATTGGAACGTAGAAGAAATGGATCATAACAAATTCAATTCATTCTTGTGAAATTGTTCAGCCGAGTTAGTTTAGTGTTTTATAATCTTGACATCAGTGGTATGCCTAATTAGACCAAGCATAGATTAATCCTCTTTTTCCATAAAACAAAATCAAATTTTATTCCAACATGTTAATTTGGGATTACCATTTGTTGTTGTCAGACTCAAAGCTAGTTAGACAAGCTAATGTGTGAATCACTTTGTAAGTTCTTTCTGAATTGATTTAAGAATACAAGGCTTGTTATATTGAGAGAGGTTGCATACATATTTTTTCATGTTGTTTTGAGGATCAATGCTTGTTCCAATCATCAATTTTACTGTTAAATTTAAGCTGCCTTATTATTATTATTATTTTTTCTAATGTTTTTATTGTTTGATACTAGCATAGGATTTTCCATCAAATTGTCCTGCATTTTCTCCGTGCAGATTTTAATCAATTGATGCTTGCATTGTTACAGATTTTTAATCAGTTGATTCCTTTGCTGTAATGCTTCAGAGCTTCATTTTAGCTAATTCATGTAACAAACAAGTGACAAAATCAAAATTATGGAATTTTAGCTTCATTGGTCTGCTTGAGAATAACTCTTATGGAATTTATTTAGAAAAGTCAAAATTAATTACAACAGAAGTTGGAAGTACAATGGGTTGTAAGTGAAATTTAATATTAAAAGAACTGATGCCTTAGCTATATTAGTTAGGGGTGAAGAAATAACCGCATGAACCGAACACACTGACCGGTTTTCGGTCTGTTTTGTGTGTTCAAATTGGTCGGTGCGGTTTCCTTTTCAAGATTTTTCTGCCTGCAGTTCAGTTGTTGGTTTTACACATTTGAGGCCAAACTGGACTGGTTTAATAAACCCTCCCTCGGTGTGTTTCATCCTAGCTGTCCACCGGTTTTCATCACAACCGTCCATCTCTTCTCCACATGCCCTTCATCAATCTGCAATAACAAATTCACAGTGCCTCTTCTTCTCTCAACTCTCACAATCTCTAAACCTTGTCACCAACAGTCAACTCCCCCTCTCTCTCACTCTCATTCTCTTGCTTTTGCTGTCATGTTCTCATTCTCAATCGATTGATCTTTCACTCTTACCCTCACTCTATCTCAAGCAATCAGATGAGGATCGAGATCATGAGAGTCCACTCTCCAATCCTGATCTTCTTCACGCACATCTCAAACAATCTTGATGTGGTGAACTCGATTAAAAGATCTCACATCTCTGTCTTCTTGGACGATCATAAGGTGATTTGAAACCATTTTTTTTTACTGAGTATGTACATTTTTTTTAAAGCCCCAACTTAAATCGATTGTGTATGTTTTTGGATTTTTTGTTTTGGTGATTATACTGCTTCTATTTTGATGGATTTGTTGCTTTTGTTTTGGTACAACTTTTGTTTAGTCTTTAAAGCTGCCATTAAGTATTTTGAATTAGCAATATTGGAAATTTTAATCATTGCATTAATACCTTTGTTTTAGAATTCCTACTTTGATGTGTTTGCATTTCTTACCTATCCTCCAACTTGCTAAAGGTGCCACCACCCCAAAGAGAATTGGTTATGTTTATACTGCAAGGATGTTCTTTGCAGCCGTTTTATCAACAAGCACATGGTCGAGCATTATCGGGAAACCAATCATTGTGTGGCACTCAGTTACAGGTATTCTATTAACACTTAAAAAATGATCTGTTCTTCCTTTACTATTTTCTGTTATTTCACTCATTTTTTTGTTTACTTTTGGAAACAGTGATCTGTCAGTTTGGTGTTTCTCATGCGATTCTTATTTAGATGCTCAAGTGATTTCGGCACTGCGGCCTGTTTATGAAACTGCATACCTGTTGAAATTTGGCGAAGAGCCGCCATTCCGGACTGTAGAATTTTCACAAGTGGGAAATATTGAAGCTGAGGGCTCAACTTTAAGCAAATAGGCTGTGTGTGGTTTCTCTGTCTTTTCTAAATTTTCTTCCTTGTAGTCTCTACAGGGGTTTGGTTGGGTAAAGGGATTGTATATGTGGCTTCAAACTGCTTCACAATGCTAATTTCTTGCAGTTAATGCCTTCAAGATTTGAAAGTAATTTGATCGTATTGACATGGTAAATAAAAAAATGTGGTTTTGCTGAAATTCTGTTATGGCACTGAGTGAGGGTAGCTCAGAGAAATTTACCCTTGTCCTCGTGGTTACGTGCCTTGTTGAGGCCTTATTATTTTTTCTTCCCAAATTTGTACCCATGCATTTAATTTTGTCACATAATGTTCTCTGCAGGATGCATATGCTAAATATGTGAAAGACTGTTTCCTTGGGAAGTTTGGTGTTAGTGTTCAAACATATGATCAGAAGAATTTGAAAAACACTGTTCTCAACAAATTCTATGTTTTAAATATAAGTTCCACATGTCATAGGCATAACTTCTCCATGGCTTTAAAAGAACAGAGCAGTAATCCTCACAGGCACATCAACAAAGTCTTTGTTGACAGCCAAGCAGTGTGTAGTGACACAAACTGTTTGGCAAATATTTACGTATATTTCTTTTGAGTGCACTATTTTTGTTCACTTCAAGGTGGTTTTGAAAATTTAAAGCTTCTTTGATTCTCTTTTCAGGTGATGTCTGCAAAGGAGATGTTGTTTTGTTTACACAGAAAGTATACAAGAAGTAATTCACTGGTTTCAGCTCTTGTTTTCCTTCTGTATATGAATCTCTTGATTTCCACCGTAGTTTGTAAATCATATTTGCTCGGTAAATGAAGGAGCTAATTCCGAACAGGTTTATATCCAAACAGGTTTGGAAAGAGAACTATTGCTGGGAGAGTTGTTAAGGAAAGCTATGGTGCTGCCAAACAACAACATACATTTACAGTAAGTTTGGGACATGTGTAGTGATGACTCGCTCAATTACTCAAGCCTCTCTTTTGCTAATGAAATCAATAATCTAGTGTTTTTTTCCTTTTCAATTTCCTTGAGTTAAACATTGTCATAGTTCATCCCTGTGATAAATTTAGGAAATTTATCACAGGGATAATATTTATAAGTGTCTTTGCACAAAAATTCAGGATCTCCCTCTGTTTTGTCTTTATTAGAATTTCGAACCTTGGCGTGCAAAGGATGAGGTATTAAGTTAGCATGCCATATACAGCTTTCTATTTCATCTTTAGATCTTATTTTGTTGCAATCGTGAATTGATTTTGGCTTCTTATATAATTTGTACATTGCTCTCTTTGTGAGGAAGCAGATAAGGAAAAACAAAAAAGGGAAACTGAAGAGATGGGAGATGCAATGAAATCCTTGGAGAATAGAACCTTAGATTCAAAAAGAGAGATGGACATCCTTGCTGCCCTTGGATGAAGTGAAGTCCATGAGGTTACTTGCTTAGTCAAATAACTAATACGTAGTGAACATAATAAACATATATTAAGGGGGTATGTTGATAATCAATATATAAAAAATCTGGGGGTTCAGGGAGGGGATGCTCTATTTCCGACCTTGACCAGATTAGTTTTATTAATCCCCAACCTCGATTAATCCCAACTTATACCCAATAGAGTCAAGCAGGGCCGAGGCTGGAATTCTAGATTTATTGAGAATAACTTAATGATTCAGCTACTGAATTCATGACCTTATTAACTTCATAGGTTGGTAAACTTATTTTGGGTTAAAATGTCAATTTGCCTGACATGGGATCATTAGCCGAGTGTGTGAAAGTTTGTTGTTTTATTCATTTTACTCAGATGTAAACTTGAATTTATATTTTAAGCATACTAAAACAAGTCTTCTTTATGCTTTTTCAGTCAAGACAAGCAACTATTAGTGTAGATGCATTGCTGGAGATCTTGCAGCGCTTAGCTGAGGAAAAGGTAAGGTCATTTATGCTAGTTTATTATTTCAACCTTTTGGGTGTAAATGCATTTTGTGTAGGCCTTGAACAATGAAGCTCAATTGTCATTTTGGTCACTTTTGTGATGTACTAGATTGCTCCCATACCAATTTGTAATTATTCAGGCTATGTGGTTTGTGTTTTTAAGACCAATAAGCTTTATTGATCCTTATTTGTTTTATAGTTTTTAGTGGGTTATATGTTGATATCATATGATTTTAATTGTCCATATAATACTCCATTTTATCATTTATGTGATCCTTACTGCATTGTTGCATATTGTCTTCTTTTGTGGTGCTGTTTTACTGATATTTGTGTGGAGAATCAAAATAATTATGTCATTTTTGGTGGCTGTGGGGAAAGGATTGGGGGCAGTTAACAACTGAATAAATTACATTATTTTTGGTGTGATCTAAATGTAAGTTTATAAATTAATTAGTAAGTTTATTCCTATGTTTCTAGCGGTTTTTAAATTAATTTGTTTTTTTATTTTTCAGGTCAGAAATTTCTTGGAGAGATGCAAAATATGGTCAAAGAATTCAAGAACTTAGTTTTTTCAAGTTTTTATTTTTTAATATATATAATCACAGTTAAATTTTTTTTTATTAATTTCTTTGTATATACTTTTAAACATTTAACTTTCATTTATGAAATATATGACGTTATTTCATTCAATATATGGTTGTGGTTCAAAATATAGTATATAGTGTGTATTACATTCTTCAAATGTGCGTACAAAAATAATATTGATTATTCTTCAAATATGTCAAATTGTTTTTTTATTACAGGTTTTATTAGTTATTAATCACACTTAAAAAGTGTGATTTAAAGTTTTTAATCACACTTAAAAGGTGTGATCTAAAGTTTTTAATCACACTTAAAAGGTGTGATCTAAAAGTTTTTAACCACACTTAAAAGGTGTGATCTAAAAATTTTTAACCACACTTAAAAGGTGTGATCTAAAGTTTTTAATCACACTTAAAAGGTGTGATCTAAAAGTTTTTCACCACACTTAAAAGGTGTGATCTAAATATTTTTAATCACACTTAAAAGGTGTGATCTAAATGTTTTTAATCACACTTAAAAGATGTGATGAAAGTATTTTTTAATGACACTTAAAAAGTGTGATTAAAAATGACCATTTTTAATCACACTCCTAAAGACCACACTTTAATAAAATTTAAAAGGTGTGATTAAAAAACATACATCACACCAAAAAAGTGTGATCTTTATCTATATTTGTAGTAGTGCTAGTTTTTTGGGGATTTCTTGTATCTTATTGAGCTCATCGCTCATTGGCATTCTCGTTGCCCTGGCGTTTTATGCCAGGTACAGAAGAAACCGAAGGAAACTCTGAGACCTTAGAAGGTAACGTTCATCCTTGGTTAGCTTGAAGTGTGCCAAGTCCCATGATTCCTTTTCCTGTGTTATCTAGTTTTCTCTAGTTTTTTTTTTTTTAATTGTGTTTTTCTGTCATGAATGTACTAAGAGCAAGCTTTAAGTTTGCTTTGGAGTTGCAATTTAAGAACTTTTAATTTCTGTGTTGTTAATTAATGGATGATGGTAAACTTGGTGGCAACATTGATGAGGAGTTGGTAATTAAGAAAATTGATTTTAAGTTCTAAACCTTATTATGATGTCTTTAAATTTTGGGGCGTCACATTGTAGCACTTTGTACTTCTTGGTATAATGGAATTATATTTGACTCTTTGATTATCATAATTGAGAACCTTCTTAGTCAATATTTGAGCCATGGTTAAGGTGTTACCTTAGTGGTTGGGCGAGACTGGATCAAAAACTCCAAATTCAAATAGTTGTTCTTGAGTAATCTTCACTCTTTTATTATTTTCTCTCTCCACACTTTGAATCTTGATGTGAGGCTAGAATCATTAGAAAGCTAATTTATGGGGCTTCAATTTGTACATAAGAATGACCCTAAACGGAGTCCAAACCAGAGAGTTATGCCCATTTGAATTTTGTGAATTTGTAATGTGTGCATAGTTCGCTCGAGCGCAAGTGGTACATAGACCTTTCCAGCTCTGTTTTTCAAAATTGTCTAAAATACTGCAAGCCTTGATTCACAGCTCAACCAGTCTATTCGAGATAATATAGATACTGAGAGATTTCATTTACCGCTCGAGCGTAGATTTGACCGCTTGAGCGGTCTGTTCGGGATCAGATGTTTCAAAGTCAATTTTTTGGTCAAAATCTCTTCACTTTTCACCCTCTGTTCTCTCTCTTTTCTTCATTTTTGAGCTTCAAGCACTTATACCTTGGATTTCATCTCTTTATAGTGAGAATCTCATACTAATCCCTTGTACCAAAACGTAGAGCACGGCGAGAGCTTCTTTTTAATCTGAGCAGATTGTGTTTTCATCAAAGTTGGATTTTTGGGCTTTTTTCTCTTCTTCCTTGAGGTAGGGATTTCTTTGCTCTTTTTCAATACCTTGTTATAAATAGACGTGTAATAGTTTTTATTGCATTAAAAGCATATTTTGTTATGGGATTTTGGAAAGGCGTGAAAGGGGTTTAGGGTTTTTCATTTTTAGAGTTAAATAATCATATTTTGTGTTGATTTAGTAAATTGGGAGGTAGTTAATCACATTTACGTTGATAGTGGTGAAAAATCCTAATTTGTAATTAAGCGTTTGATAATATGAAAGGAATTAAAGTTGAGTAATTGTTAGGCTATGTGTTTACAGTGGTGATATGGTAAATCATTTTGACTTTTGTCATTGAGATCAAATTTCCATTATAGAGTTGTATTGCATGGCTAAGGAATTAGGACATAGTCCATGTAATAACTATTATTGTAAGGTTGGCGGTTATGGTGGGTTGGAGTTGCTAAAATATGATGCTAATGTATTGATATTGGACGGATTTGTGGATGAAAACAAAGTAATAGATGTTTACATAAGACACAATTTGGATGATTATGTAAGTGTTGGTATTTTTCCATAATAATAATATATAAAATAAATTAAATAGAAATGCCAAAATAATTTTTTTTATTATTATTAAAGAATGAAATACAGAATAAACAACAGAACTAAAAATATAGGAATGAAATAGATTACATCATGGAACATATAACTAGCTAGATTTGCATAGACATACAAAATAATATACAATAAATAATTTAAATTTAAAACTTTGAAGAACAAAAGATAAGGGATGCAAACCGAAACCTATGTTATACACAGTTTCCTTAAAATAGATTATTTACCTCACCGATGGGTGCTGGAGGTATGCCGACGTCTATCTCCCAAGATACGACAGTCGAAACAAGCTATAGCTGAAGCACCTTTTGAATAGCTTAGACGAACTTAACAATGGCAACACTCTCTATCTAAAAAGAACCAAAGAATGGGCTAGGAAACAGAAGATAGGAAAAATCTCTTTAGCTTAAAAACTATCTCCAACTTTATTATCTCAAAACACCATCTCCATTTTCCATCTAAAAAATCTCATCAAAATCATTCTACCAAGTTAGAGGGGAAAGACCTCTATTTATACAAATAGGGGGAGTCCCTAGCCATAAAGGCTATCATCATGAGGGCCATCAAATGCCATTAACTAAGGCCATCAACTCTAGCCATTAAGGCTGGAGTTACAAAGGTTAAAAACCTCCCTTGTATTAGATATAAATATATATATACACACATATAATACTATTTGAATAATCCAACTACATAGGTCGCAAAACGGATACGGATGTTGGGTCATAATATAGCGACCCTGGTTTTGACCCGTCTCTTGTGGTGTTCCTGACTCGGGTTTGTATTGTTTCGATGGTGGTCCATGTCTTGCTTCCCTTGTCTTCCCCTTAATGTTGGTTATTGGGTTGTAGTTGTGTGTTTGGAACAGGTTGGTTGCTTGTTTTTCCAAGCCTTTGTTGCCCAAAATTTGGCTCTTCCGCTTCAGCGGGCATTCTTACGCTCGAGCGGGCTTCACAAATTTTGCTCCACGCTTAAGCGGGCATTCGGGCGCTCGAGCGGGGACTATGTCTGCAAAAAATACTAGGGGAGCATATTTCAAGCTCGAGCGTAGGGTTTCATGCTCGAGCGGGGCTTTCCACGCTCGAGCGGACCATGTTATAACAGATCGTGAAAGTGACATTTCAGATCACTTTTCTGTTTTCTCTCCCTCTCTCTAAAAGTCTCTGAATCTGCAGATCTTGAGCTCCTCTCTCTAGAAATCATCTTTTCTCTTTGATTTCTCCAAATCCATTGAGATTTTTGCCATAGTTCCTTCGTCAAAGTTGTGTAACTTCTCGAGGACTTCGTCGTGTGCGGTGGAGATCGAGTTTCATCGTCGTTGATTTTGGGGGTTTCAGCTCTTTTCTTCTTCTAAGCTTGAGGTAGGGATTTTCTACACTCTAATATGGTTTTTAGCTTAGTTATTTACTATTGTGTATAGATGATGAGATTTGGTTGCAGTTTGGACAAATCTAAGATTTGGGTGTGAAATGAAAAGAGGGGTTCTTGATGTATAAGAGATAAATGAGTATGGGGTTTGAATATAAGATCTTGGTGTACCAAAATAGTTGATTTTGGGTGTTTGGGTCAATATTGGAAAAAGGGGGATTTTTGTCCTAATTTGATAAAATGATTATTTTGTATAAATAATTGGAATTAACATTGAATTTGTTAAATTGGATGGTTATTGATATAGATGGTGATATTGGATATGTATTATCTCACCTATGGAAGTTTTGAATAAACTATTTATTCCAAAATTGAACATCTCTTGGAAATAATTGTATTGGGCTATCGGTGGAAGATAGTCATGATTGTTGTAGAAATTGTATGAGGATTAGGCGATTTAATGCTAATCTATTGTTGGTATCATTGAATATGACCATGTTTATAAATACATTGTATATGTATGTTTATTGGGAGAAGAAAGGGGATGTACTCCATATGTGATTATGTTTATAAATACATTGTATATGTATGTTTATTAGGAGAAGAAATGGGATGTACTCCATATATGATTATGCTTATAGATACATTGCATATGGATATTTGTTTAGGGAGGAGAAAGGGGATGGACTCCATTTAAAGCAAGTTGGCCGGAGTGTCCTGGGTGAAAAACCCGAAACTTTATATATAAATAGGTGCCGCTTCCTTCGGACGAAATATCCGTAAAATGGCAAGTTCAAAGTGTTATGTATGTTTTGCATAAATGGAAAACCATTGAGTTGTAGTCTCATTTTGGTTGTTGAAAGATAATGAATTTAACTCATGAATTGAGTAGTATATATGAACTGGAAATGAATTGAAGGAAAATGGATTAAGATTGGTCTTAGTGGCATATGGATATGTAGGCCTTGTAGATGCTTCCATATCGGTATTGTTTATATATGTGGTATTTATACATTTGCTAAACCTCATATATTGTGTTAGATTATTTCTACTGGGCTGTTGGCTCACCCTATACGAGAATATCATTTTCAAGTGCAGGTGAGATGTTTCCTCCAAGGCAATAGCATGGATGGACTTTCAAGAAGCAAGAGCTTCTTAATTATGCCTTATGTGTGTATGTTTGTTATTTGTAAAGCCAAGGGCTTAAGATGTAATGAGCAAGACTCAATTTGTGTAACCAAGCAATGACTTGGAAATATGTAAGCCTGCATGGTATTTAACTGGTTGTTAAACAGTAAACTATGATATATGAAAGTATGTTGTTTTTCTCATATTTGTTTCGCATATGAGTTATCTTTATTGTATTATTTTGGGGGCGTGACACATAACTCGATCCAAGCCCAATCTCAAACACATTCACAAGTTAAGCCCAATATAACACAACTCAGCCCAAGCTCATGACTATGTCCAAGTTTAAGACCAAACCCAACACATGCACAAGCACAAGCCTTGGCCCAGTCTAAACCAAAATTCAATCCAAATCTAAGCTCAAATTTTATTGATGCCCACTTTATGAGACAATTCTCATTCACAACTCAATGATTTTGGCTCATTATTATTATATTGCAACCTTCTCACTTAAGAAAATACAAAACCAATTAGACCCCCCTCAACTAACAATTGGGTTCCACTTTAATTTCACATTAAAGTAGTTAAAAAATCATTATTTTCCAACAGTAAATATACAAAATGAGTCAAGTAGGGTCAAGAGTAGAAAGAAGTAAGGGTAAAGGGGTAGTTGTTGATGTTCAAGTAGAAGAAGAGAAAGATAGTGATGCCTATGATCCTAATTAGTCAAATTCTTCTTCTGATGAGTTTGAAAAATATAATGACAGTTAGTATGAGCAATGTGATGATGATGCTTTATATGATCAAAATGTTGATAAAGATGTAGAATTTGGTGGTTTAGGAGTAGTAAGGATGTTGTGGGCGATGTAGATGACAATGATGACCTACAAAGCATGGACAAGTCATTTGATGAGCTACAAAACATTGACAGCTCCTTTGATGAAGATAATAATTCCAAAAGGATTAAATACCCTATTTTTAGTGAGACTGACATGTAGAATCCTACATTCCAATTTGGTATGGAGTTCAAGATACATGCTCTATTTAGGGATTCTGTAAAGGAATATGCTATTAAGTAGGGCAAACAAATCACATTTACTAAGAGTGGCAAACAGAAGGTTAGGGAAAAATGCAAAAGTGGTTATCCTTGGGTTTGCTATGCTTCTTTTGTGAAAAGTGAAGGGGTGTATAGGATCAAAACTTTTGTAGATGAACACACATGCAATAGAACATTTGATGTACCACATGTGA
Source organism: Camellia granthamiana (assembly GCA_036172215.1). NCBI lineage: Eukaryota > Viridiplantae > Streptophyta > Magnoliopsida > Ericales > Theaceae > Camellia > Camellia granthamiana. The sequence goes on along the minus strand of CM069915.1, from coordinate 75,582,253 downwards.
GTAGTAGATGGATTGTGAAGAGGTATTGGGAAAGGATAAGGTTAAACCCTACCTGGCCAATTAAGTCATTGACAAACACCATTGCAACAGAGTACAATGTGCAGGTTAACATAAAGAAAGCGAGAAGGGCAAAAAGAAAGGCTTTGACAATGATTGAGGGTACCGCCATTGAATAATTTACACTGCTTTGAGGTTATGTAGAAGAGATTAGAAGTACTAATCCTGGAACGACAGTATGTATGAAGGTGAAAGAAGTTCCAAAAGTTGATGAAGGGGATGAGCCAGTGTCAAAGTTTAAGAGATTGTATTTGTGTTGGGGTTCATTGAATAAGAGTTTTTAGAATACTTATAGGCTAGTCATTGGAGTGGATGGTTGCCATTTGAAGGGGCCACATGGTGGAGTATTGTCAATTGTAGTGGGGATAGATGCAAATAATTGTATATTTCCATTTGCCTATGCCATTTTTTAGAAGAAGAAGAAGAAATAGCTGTGGTTTCTGAATTTGTTAGAACAAAATCTTAACATTGTGAATTCTTATTGTTATACTTTTATAAGTGACAAGTGAAAAATCTAGAAATCCCCTAAATATTGATTTGTGATTATGTATCTATTTTAACTAGTAAATAACAATCTCAATCAAACAATCAAGACAAATCGACACAACGATTTTAATGTGGAAAAACCACAATTGGAGTGCCTTCAATTGTGATAAAAAAAAACCACCGGCAAAAGCCACAAAACAATCCACTAAGAAGACAAAAGGAATTACAAAAGTGTACTGTCAATTACATAGCGAATCCACGCCCAAACTAAACCGACCCCTATATGCCTCTTCCACCACGGTCTTCACCTCAGAATTGTCTTGCCCAACGTTGAATCCACAACGCCGATGTCGAATCCACGATGATGAGCCACTCCAGAATTTACCAAAGCTTCAGGCCTAAATTCCACGGAATCCACCGAAGAACAACTCTCTTTTTTGTATTGAATAAATAAAATAAACAAACCCTTTGATATGATCCACTCAATTCATGATTAATCTCTCATAGATATCAAAGGAAAACAAACAACGAAGCTCCAAATAAAAACCCTAATATCCAAGAACAAGATCTAGAAGCCGTATCCTAAAATCGAACTGAAACACATATTTATAGAAAATAGATCCGCGATCTCCGCTCGAGCGCAAGAACGGACGCTCGCGCGGATCTACGCTCTAGTATAGGAATAGTTGCTCGAGCGGGAAAAAACAACTCCCAGTACTTTTACAGGTGAGTGAAACTTCTGAACGGATTGCATCTCCACTCGAGCGCAGGAATGGCCGCTCGAGCGAAAAACCAACTTCAATTTCAATTTTGCAATTTTGCAACTTCGATCCCTGACATAGTCAGCGAAGTGGCAAACACGAAAGAATAAACACCACAAACTTCTCTGCAAGGCACAATTTAGGTTGGATTCGCATCTAAAACTCATAGCCTCACTAAAACAAAAGAACGAATAAAATTACAACTAAAAGGAGTTTTGTCAAACGGGTTTGCCAAGAATAAAAACCTAACAACAAGAAAAATGACTAATTGATGCAGCGGCTGTGCTGTTTCCAAATGCCTCACATAGGTTTGTGTAAGGCATTTGTGCAACAATTTCAAGGGTGAACATAAGGGCAGGGTCTTGAAAGATTTGTTATGGAAGGCTACTAGGGCAAGCACTATTGTTGCATTCACCAAAGTTATGGAAAAAAAATCACAGGAGATGATTGTGCAGTATACAATTAGTTGGCTGAAAGGCCAGCAATCCATTAGAGTATAAGTCACTTCAACAGTTTCCTAAAGTGTGACATGTTGTTGAATAATCTGTGTGAATGTTTCAATTTAAGCATATTGCAAGCTAAGGATAAACCTATGGTCACCATGTTGGAGAAGATAAGAGTTTTGTTGATGGAAACAGTTCGAAAAAGAAAGGAAACAATGAAAAGGTACAACAAAGGCCCAATATGTCCTATGATTCAACATATTTTGGAGAAGGTAAAGGTGAATGCAGCTAGTTGGATTCCTAGATGGAATGGGGGTTTCCAATTTGAAGTTGTTGGCCCATATGGTGAGCAATATAAGGTGGACATAAAAGAATGGACTTGTGGATGTAGGAAATGGGATCTGTCAGGCATTCCTTGTGCTCATATTGTTCCTGCTGCAAACTATATGGGTGAAGAACCAGAAAAGTATGTGCATTAATACTACAAAGAGGAAACTTACTTGAGGATTTATGAGAACATGTTGAGTCCTATCAATGGTAGACAAATGTTGCCAACAATTGTTGGACCCTTAGTGAGCGATTCTTTAGCCATTGTAGAATCTGTCTCAATGATGATTTCATTAAGACCTTTTTCCGGCACAATTGTGAGGCCTCGGTAAATGCCCCACATTTTAGCTTCAAGGCTATAGCACTTCTCTAACTTTCCAAAGAAACCACAGAGTTAGACTCATTTTTCATCTGTAAGGACCCCTTCAAAGCCTCTTTGCCCTGGGTCTCCTCGTGCACATTCGTTCGTATTGAGTTTGATTTCCCCTGTAGAAAAAGGAGGCCATTTAATTAGTTTAGATGAGTGATTGGTCAAGGTAACAAACATAAGAAAAGCCTATTGAATCTCACTAGCATAATTATGTATGAAGGATAAGGTATTTCGCAAAATAGGATCAGAATTTTCAAGAACTTTTTTATTCCTATCCTTCTAGATTTGGCAGAGAGAGACAACGAAAACAATATTACAAAGTGGATCAGTTTGTGAATGAGGTTTCAAATTCTTTTTAAGCCAGGTATTGGGGTGCAACTGATTGTCCTTCGAATACCAATTATAGCCCACATTGACCCAAACAGCTTTGGTGATATCAGATCCACAAAGTGCTCCATGTCTTTAGTGTGAATACCACACCTAGGACAAGAAGCATTGGCTATCAATCCCCTTTTCACTCTCAGATCATTGGTTAAAAGCCTTCTCAGAAGGATCAACCAAAGGAAACTTTTGAGTTTTTGTGGGACTTTTAGTTTCCAAACCCACTCCAAGTCCATACTACCAGCCACCTGATTGAAGGCAATTTTACAGGCAACTAATAGTTGTCGAAATGTACACATTTAATCATACTACCAGCCACCTGATTGTATAACTTTCAAAGATTTTTATTCAAGTAAAGTTTTCATCTAATGAATGTATTCGATTTTTGTGATTGAGAATATATTGTTATACAAGTGTTTTATTCGTTTGTATATACAGAGCATGAGACGAGTCATACCTAAGGAAGACGAGTCGTGCTACAACCCTAGTTTAGTGTAGACGATTTGTGCCTGCGATTTGATTATGCTCATACTCTTGACTATGATATCAAGGCTTGTAGCCATATTACATCATTATTATCCGAATCATTGATTTTCTGGAATTCAATATATTAATTACTTGTTATGAGATTAGAGGTGGATTCGAAATCTCAAACTATTTTCTACTTCAATTCTACCTCAATCTTCTTGTTGTTTAATAATTGTTTTCAGTTACTCTTATAATAAAATCAAAATATTCATCTGATTTGAATTAATTAAGAATTGATTTTCTAATATTTAAACAACTTAGTCTTTTAATCCCTGTGGATCGATACCCAAACTAAACCACTATTCTATTGAATTAAGGTCTTAGTAAGGATTTATTTTTAGTGTAAAAACGACCCATCAACAACCACAATAGAAAAACCTCCCCTTATGGACCCCTTCCAATGAGGAGTGTTAGGGAAAGTAACAAAGCGAGGTAACATGACTTTAAGCACACAACCAAGGGCAGCACTAGGGATTTGAGAACTTAAACAGTTCATATCCGAATTGACATCATCATCCATAAGTTTATCCACTATATCAGAATTCATAAGGTGGTGATTAGGGTATGATGAAGCTAAGGCCTTTTCACCATACCACCAATCATGCCAAATAGAAATGGTAGAACCATCACCAACACACCATTTAATACCTTTCTCAGAATATCTCTAGTTTTCATAATGCCCCTCCAAATGTGAGAGAGCTTTCTCTTAGTGGAATAATTAGGTAAATTGCTTTTAGAAAGGTACTTCTCCTTTAGGACTTTAACGCAAAGGCAGTCCTCATTGTTCATGATTTTCCAACCCAACTTCGACAAAAGAGCCATACTATGGGTTTTGGCTTTTCTTAGGCCAAGCCCTCCCATTTTCTTGCTTTTGCATACAATCTCCCAGTTCACAAGGTGGACTTTCTTACTGTTTTTAGTGTCACCCCAAAGAAAATTGCAGTTAAGCTACATGAATGGGCCTAAATTGGTTTATAAAGAACATTACAAAAGCTAATGGACCTAATTTGGCGAATGGATTCAGGGTTGTCCAATTTAGGAATAAAAGCAATCAGGATGTATTTGACAATATGAGGGACACTTGTATTAGAAAAACAAGTCTCAGTAAACTTGCACACAAAAGGGCCAACAATGTCCCAATGAGCATGATAAAGAGAATGGAATACAAAAGAAAATGAGAAAAATTTGAAAGGATTGGAATTTCAAGTTATGTTTGATTGAGTTAGGAAATAGGGAAAGATATAGCCTAAGTGAACTCAAAAAACAAAAAGTGGGATTCCATTTTCCCCTCACTTTCTTTTCTCTTGAGTTTTCTATTATAATCAAACAAAAAATCATATTGCATTTCTTTTTCTCTTCTTATTTTTTTTTCTTCAAATTCTCCAATCAAACACAACTTTAAGAAAACTAATGAAATAAATGCGTAAAGGATAACATGATTAAGAAAAGCGTTGTTTTGTATTGGATAGAGGAAGAGTTGTAGTTAGATTTTTCTTTCTTTTTTTCTTGAGCATGGTCAAGAAAAGTAATGTTTAGAATTGGGTAGAGGAAGAGATGTAGTTAGATTTTTTGGAAAATTGTAAAAAAAATCTCATAGACTCTTGCAACAAAATAAATTATGGGTTTTTAATTTTATTAATTTAAATTCTAAATATATATTTTTTTCTAATTTAAACCATCAGTCCATTTCTGTTAAGTAAAATTAACAGAAAAATGAATAAACTTAATGAAAAATATTATTTTAGACATTTTCTATAAATTTACATTGACTTTTATGACTAAAATATCATTTTTTTTTTTCATTAGTTTTACTTAATAGAAATAAGATGATGGTTTAGATTAAAAATAAATCAAACAATTATAGTTTAAATTGATAAAATTAAAAATTCAAAGTTTATTTTGTTATAAGAGTCAAACTCTAAATTTTTTTTTTAATTTTCTAAAGATTTTTCTTTCTTGAAAATGAAATTTATAGATGCATTTATTGCAGTATATAAAATTATTTATAATTATTTTTTTTGTTTTTCTTTTTATTTTGAAAATGCATAAAAGTATTTGGTATAACTTATATTTTTATCCATAATCAGATCCATCATCACAGCCTATGATTTGATTTCCATCTTCAAAAAAAACAAAAATTATATTTTAATTTATAAGGCAAAAATAATTTGAATAAATTGAAGGGAAAAAAAAACTACTTATTAAAAACAAGAAATATATTCAACGGTTGTTTCCTAATTGTTAACTTCCAACTTATTAAAAATTGTACTAAAAAGGCCTATACTTAATGGGATTGGGGACAATGTTGTCACAGTATTATGCTGTGAAAACAACCCTTTACTTGATTATAATGCCGAAGTATTATAAAAATTTGTTTCCCAGTTTCATAAATTCTTTATCTCCTGGTTTTAATTTTTTAAATGTTTGAGAATAGTGATATAAATAAAGTAATGTTCACTAATGTTGTGTTTAGTTCATAAATTTGAGAATAAATTTGAAAAGGATAAGAAAAAATGCGTGTGAAACGTATATGAAATATAGTTATATTTTATTCACATTTCACTTACTTTTTTCACTACAAGAAAAAGCAGATTTCACGACTAAAAATGGATTTTTCGTCGCTGAAAGTAGCAGAATTGGCCACTAAAATGGAATTAGTCGCCAAAAGTGAACACTTTTGGCGACTAAAACAGTTTAGTAGCCAAATGTAGGGGTTTTAGCGACTAAAACTCAGTTTAGTCGCCGAATATAGGGGTTTTAGCGACCAAAAAAATTTTAGTAGCCAAAAGAGAAGGTTTTTGGTGACTAAAAAACATTTAGTAGCCAAAAGTATAGGTTTTGGCGACTAAAAAATAGTTTGGTTGCCGATTATACGTGTTTTACCGACAAAAATCAATTTCGTAGCCAAAAGTGAAGCTTTTTGGCTACTAAAAAAAATTTAGTAGCTAAAAGTCAAGAATTGCCGACTAGAATGCAGTTTAGTCGCCCAAAGTAGAGGTTTTGGCAACTAAATTTCAGTTTAGTCACCAAAAGTGGAGGTTTTTCGGCGGGAATGAATTTTTTTAGCGACTAAAATATAATTAGTAGCCAAAACTATACAATTGGCGACTAAAAAATAGATTTAGTCGCCAAAAGTGATCTAATTTTTTTTTTAGTAAATAATTTATTTTTTACATAAATTATATTGAATAAAAATAATTATTTTTATATATATAGCTAGATATTAATACGGATCAATATAGTATATAAATAATATATGTTGCATAAATATTTCATATTGTGGTGTTGTAGTGGCATAGTGGAGAGAGTGCGTTGCTAAAGGTTTAGAATGTGGGAGAGGTTGGTGGTTCAAATCTCAAGAAAAGCAAAAAAGTTGGTTTTTTTTTTTTTTCACGGAAGCACCTTTGGCGACTAAAATTTTAGTCGCCAAAAGTGTTTATTTTGGGCGACTAAACGGTTTAGTCGGCAATTCATGGACTATTGGCGACTAAAAGATTAGTCGCTAAATGTGTGATTTTAAAAAGTGTAAATCACTATTGGCGACTAAATCGTTGGTCGCTAAAGAGCTATTTTTTGCTGACTAAAAAAATTTTAGTCGCCAATACCTCTGGCGACCATATATACGCGACAAAACGGGCGACTAAAAAAATTAGTCGTTGAAAGTAAAAACTCGACTTTCGGCGACTAAAAACAGACTTTTGGCGACTAAAAATTTAGTCGCCAAAGGTGCTTTTTCTTGTATTGTTTACTTTTTCTTTCTAAATCTTTTTCCAAATTTATGAACCAAACACAGCCTAAGAGTGAGAGATTACGCTTTTTATCTTCTCGTTAAAATATTTGAAAAATATCCACAACAAACAAAGTAAGGTGAACATGTAAAAGAAAAGCTTGAAAGTTAATTCCTTGATAAGCAAAATAGTAAATTCATATTATTTTATTGCTTAATTTTTAAAAATGGACTAATAGTTTGAGACAATAAAAAATAAAATAAGGAACTAATATTTTACAATGGAAGAAGTAATAATTTTATAAATAATTGATATTTAAAATCTTAATGTACAAATAATATAACTATAATTTCTTTTGTAAGAATATTATAATAATAAAAAGTGAGTCATTTCCTTGTGTCCTCATAATTATTTTATGTCGTTCCTTATGTCATTTCCTTGTGTCCTTAGAATTGCTTTATGGGTTTATTACAGTTTATATTTTTAAATTATTGTTAAATTATCTATTTAATTTATAAACTATTGATTAAATCTATTAAGTTCTTATAGTACATGAATCAAAATCTATTTAGTTTCTAAGTTATTGATTGAATCTATTAAGTTTCCAAAATAGTTAATTCAAATTGGGAACAATCAAGTTCAGCTCTTCCATCTTCAATTTGCAGATGACTCTCTTCTGTTCTGTGAAGTTGAGCTATCAGAAGTTCTTAGTTTGAAAAGGATTCGCAGGTGTTTTGAAGTAGCATCAGGTCTCAAAATCAACTATCATAAGAGTGTGGTTTGTGAGGTTGGTATCTCTGACTTTGCTCTTGAGGAGTTTGCATCCCTGCTGAATTGCAAGACCCAAAGTTTGCCACTTAAGTACCTAGGATTGCCTCTAGGTGCTAATCCAAGAAGAAAGAGGATGTGGAAGCCAGTTATTGAAAAATTCAAACTAAGGCTTGCTGGTTGAAAAATGAGGTTTCTCTCTTTTGCAGGGAGATTGACCTTGGTGAAAGTAGTGCTGTCATGCCTGCCAGTGTATTACTTGTCTCTGTTCAGGTTACCTGAAGGAATAGCTAAGGAGATAGACAAAATTCAAGCTTCATTTTTATGGGGTGGCTCAGATCTAAAGAGGAAAATCCATCTTGTGAAATGGTTAGAGGTAACAAAGAGCATAAAACAATGTGGGCTGGGCATCAGAAGAATTAGGGATGTGAATATGTGCTTACTACTCAAGTGGTGGTGGAGGTTTGCTTCTGACCATGATTCCTTATGGAAGAGGGTCATATGTAGTAAATACAAATTTCAAGGAGGGGCATGGCTTCCAAACCTCAGCTCAAGCAACATCTTCTCTAAAATCTGGGATGGCATTGTGGCAACAGTTGATCAGCAAGAGTCTCTCTTACTATACTATGTTAGTAACTTACAATTAAAAGTTGGGAATGGTTGTAGAAACAAGTTTTGGTATGATCACTGGTGTGGAGCTCTTTGCCTCAAAGATGAGTTCTTTAGGCTTTTTCAATTGTCCAATGATAAAGAGGGATCACTTAAGGATTTTGTGACTAACTCAACTGAAAGTTGGTTGCTCACCTTTAGGAGGTCTCTTTTTGAATGGGAAAAGGAGGAGCTTCTCAGACTTCTTGACATCTTAGTAGTAGCACCTTCTCTGAATCTGGGCGTAAAAGACAGTGCAATTTGGTTAGCATCAAAACCTGGGCAGTCCCTTGTATCCATTCTATATAACTACACTAATCTTGGCTTTGGAAACACTGTTAGTTCTAGTAGTTTGGTTTGGCTCAATTACCTACCTCCCAAAGTGCAATTTTTTGGTTGGCTCGCATGGAAACACAAGGTTAAAACATCTGTGTTCTTGCAACAGATTGGTGTGATGGATAGGTCTGCCTCTACCTCATGTCTCTTCTGCAAAGCACAACAGGAAACAATTCATCATGTGCTGATCCACTGCCCTACGGTGTGGAGGATTTGGACTGGGCTATTACAATGGTAGGGGGCTCTTTGGGTGGTTCCTGGTTCTGTTGAGGGTCTGTAACGCCCCAAATTTCTAACCTAAATGATAATACAACAATCATGGCACTTTCAAGGAAAATCGAATATAAATCTCCAAACTTACATTACATGATACATTAGTTCTTCATGCAACAATACATTAATCCAACAACAAATAAATAAACAAATAAATACCCCCAAGGGTTTACAAGTTTCCAAGGCTTGAGCCTGGTTACACAAAACGGTTATTCAAACTCACACATATACAACCCTTAGCTCACACACAGAGTCACAGCAAAATGAGAGTCTCATACTCTCAACACACATTTCCTCACCTTTAGTTAGGCGGCATCACCACATCTTTTCCTGCACAAAAATCCTGTAGGGTGAGCATAAAGCCCAGTAGAAAATCCTTAACAAAGTATATACATTTTATACAGGTCTCAAGAGATGAAATGCACATGCCATGCTATGCCCTTTTGAAAGAAAATCACATCTTCATCTTTGAAAACCATCATGCTCAATGATGTCATGCAATTTCAATTCTTCAAAACTTAACAATTCATTTCAAGAGCGGTAAATATGACTTTGGTAATCCCTAGGTCGGTGTCTGCAAGTAGACTATACAAGTACTACCAACTTGTCATTTTTATCGGTATTAACTAGAAGGCTCGACACCTATCCGCGCGAGTTTTAGGTCTTTCACCCCGGACTCTCAGGCCAACTTATTCAATATCATTTACACCACCTATCAAGACTTACCAATGTATTTACCCCAAAACCATTTCATGAAAACTTGTTTCTCAACATTCTTTTCTCAATGCAAGTTTTCAAATCAACTTTCAAAGTTTAATGTAATCAAATGAATTGATATGCCAATAACACAAGATGAATATAAATACTTTTATTTCAAATTCATCATCCAAGGAACAACACAATTCTCTCTTCTCAAGTATCCTCGACAATTAATTATTTCAAGACTATTTCAACGTTTTGAACAATAATTTTCAAAATGAACAACAATTCTCATATTCCCTGAAATTCATCATTTATATAAATATAAATAAGAAAATTTCCAAACATCCATTTATTTTGACACACAAAATAAATATAACAATATCATTCATAAATTTCCAACCTCTTTTAAAAATCCCCAATTTCTAGGTTTTCTCACAAAAACTGTACAACTCAAATCTTTTGAAAGAAAACTTTCTAAAATCATCTTTTCTTCAATCAATGAAGATCAAAACCCATAAGATCATTTTAAAAGAACAAGAGACAAATCCACTTTCAAAATCGCTTAACTTCTTGAATCAACAATCAATTTCAAAGCTATTGAAAGATGATTTCGAAAATCATATAGATCTTGTAAAAATATATATATAACTCTAAGAAAATCCCTACCTCAAGTTCTGAAGAAGAAATGAGATGAAACCCCCAAAATCAACGGTGTCGAAACTCGATCTTTACCGCACACAACGAAGCCCTCGAGAAGTTAACCAACTTTGATGAAGAACCTATGACAGAACTCTAATGGATCTTGAGAAATCAAGGTTTTGATCCCAATTTGGCGTAAGGAAATGTAGAGAGAAGGAAGAGGAAATGTTTTTAGAGAGAGAGATAAGCAAAAGTGATCTAAAATATCAAATTCATGAACTGATATAACATGATCCGCTCGAGCGTAGAAAGCCCCGCTCGAGCGTCAAATACACCTTCCCAGTACTTTTACAGACAGGTCAAACTTCTGGAACCAAACATTCTCCGCTCAAGCGCATAAACAGCCGGTCGAGCAGACAAGCAATTTCGAATGCATTTTGCATTTTTGGTTCGGGGGCACTGCCCCTCGTTTCTGCTTAGGCACTGCCCCAGACCTGCCAAGGGGCGCTGTCCCTTGGACCCCCGCGAGGTAATCGGGCAGCTTGATCCCCAACATAGTCAGCGAAGTGGCAAAACATGAAAGATACGCTACAACCCGATACAAACATGAAACATTACCTGTTCCAAACACACCGCTACAACGCGAGAACCAAAATAAGGGGAATACAGGAACTAAGATACATAACACCATTCAAAACCATACCAACCTGAGGCCAGAACACCACAAAGCGACGAGTCAAAACTGAGATTGTTATAGGGTCTGTTGCAGTGGTTAGCAGGGTACACTTGCAGGAAAAATGAGAGGAGAATTTGGCGTACCATACCACTGGTCACTCTTTGGTCCATTTGGAAGCTCAAAAATTAGTGCCTCTTTCAAGCCTCCCAACTAAACATACAGGTGTTGTAGGAACTCATAATCACAAGGCTTGCAATTTGGTTAAAGTCCTCTTTGAAGGAATTCCATTTCTCCATTAATGATCTCCTCTTTAACATTTCAGGTGTGAGGCATTGCCTTCGTTCATGAGGTGTATCTGTTGTGAGGTATTGATAATGTTCATGGCAGTAGTGGTTTGCACAGGTCTTATGCTCGCATTACCCTCTAGGCAGCAGAGTTATGCACATTGCACTTGGTGAATTGATCTGATCTATTAGTCTTGGTTTGATCTGTTAGTCTTGGTTGAATTGATCTATTAGTCTACTATGTTGATGACTAAGAATTTGCTTGCTAATGGTTTGATCAACAATTTGGTGTGAGAAGAAGCTCTTCTTTTGGCCTGTTTTGCTTTGTTCTGCTCAACTGGGGCTGCATTTTGGTTTCTTTTCTTGTCAGTTTTATTTCTTTTGCTTGCTTGCTGGTTTCTCACCAATTGGAGCTTGGAGCTTGTGTTAGCTCCAAGCTCCTCTCTATTGATGTTCTTTATGATACTTTGTATGTTTTATCAATAAAGATTTCTTTTGCCGATAAAAAAAAATAAAAAAAAATAAAAAAAAAATCTATTTAGTCCTAATAAGGATTACAAAATAAAATACAAACTCATAAGTATTATAAATTAATAAAAAAGCCTACCTATTCAAAATTTTATTTCAAAAAACCATTAAATTTATTTTGTCTTTGAAAAGTGGGCGTCCGTTGTTATGGTGCATTTCCTTTAGAGGCATAATGGTAATTATTTAAAGTATTTTTTTGCTTATCTTCTACTACTTACCCTTATAATATACCAGATTTCATTTATAATTTATAATTTATTATTTTTAAATTTTTCGTTAAGTTCTTTTTGTAATTTAATTAATATATTATTTCGTTTTATTATTACTTGTAGCAAAATGTTATTATTTAAATTATCTAATTTTACTTCTTTAATATATTTAAGGGTGAACCACTAATAAATCTCAAAATATGATCTTGTGAACTTTTTAGTCCTTCTTTTTTCTTATGAATCCAAAGGTTTCATTAAAGTGAAAATCCCACAAAAAGGTAGCCACTTACACGTTTGAATTTAATTTTTAAAGGATAAAAGTGGGTTTCTCCAAATCTGAAATTACACATTTCGGTAATCCACACTATAGAGGTTCTAGATTTTCTCTCCTTCTAGAAGAAATCCCACATTACGAATAAGAGCGTAACACTCTAATGTAATACTTTAATAACGTAACACTCCAATGTAACACACTAAAAAACTCCTTGTATATTTTTTTTCCAAACGTAACACTCTAATCAATGTAATTTCGAACGTAACACTTCAATAATACACTAAAAAACTACTTAGTATACTTTTCTAAACGTAATACTCACCGTTTGAAATTATACATTTATCCAAAGTTTATTAAGGAATTTTGGTATTTCTTTTGGAATGGTTTGAAGAATTTCACACCCTTTTTTTGGAGTGTTACATTGGATTATTACATTTGAGAAAAATATAGTAAGAAATTTTTTTGTATATTACATTGGAGTGTTATATTAAGGAGTTTTTTTTTTTTTTTTTTTAATGTTACATTTGGAAAAAGTATACTTAAGAGTTTTTTTGAAGTGCTACATTGGAGTGTTAAATTTGAGTGTTTCATATTGAAATTATACATTTGCTCAAAACTTACTAAGGAGTTTTTGTACTCCTTTTGAAATATCTGAAGAATCTCACATCCTTTTGGAATGTTTGAAAAATCCCATATTTCAGGTCATATTTATACTCCTTTTGAAATGTTTAAAAAAATTTACCTTTCAAGTCATTCCCAATAAAAAGTATTCTCATATAAGAATTCATTCCAAATTTGATTCTCAAAAATTGTGTATCTTACATTTTTAGCACAAATGAAGAAGAAGAACAAGAAATATAATAAAAATAAGGATATAGCCGTAAATACAATTTTTAAATAATATATTAAATCTACCTTTCCAAAATTAATAGGACTGATTGGTCTAGAAGAAAACTCTTGGAACTAATCGGATCACCATTCTACAAAATGGGATTTATTCATAAATTTTCCTATATTTAATAATCATTATAATTTTATTAGTATGATTGAGAAACGAAACTCTAACACTAATTTAAATATACAAGGAAATAAAACACATTTAAAAAAAAAAAAACAAAACAAAAAAGTAAGATTGTAAACGTTGTAAAGTCTCCCATAATATATGAATCAAAATCTATTTAGTTTTTAAACATTCAAACAAAAATAAGTTTGAATAAAAAAATTTTAAATTTAATATATTCAATCAATAGTATAGAAATTAAATAGATTTTAATATATATACTTTAAGGATCGAATAAACTCAATTGATAGTTCAAAAACGAAATAAATAATTTGACAATTATTTAAGAGAGCTTTTTTGATAAATCCCCCTTTCTAAGAGTTTTATTTCATCTAATTCATATTCTTTTTAACTATTCCACTAGGTCCTATTTAAAGTAAGAAGACCAAAATACCCTAAATCTGTCATGCATCCATTAATGTTGATATTTAATATTGATTGTCATTATATCTTCACTCCAAAAAAATGCATTAACTACACACTATTATATAATGTTGAAATATATTACACACAAAAAATTAAATATGGTTCTTTATTGATAACGTGAATGTGTATGTTCATATCACATGACGTTGTGATAAAGGTGATGCTAAGGTTCACATCAGCATTGCATCAAATTATACAATCACAAGCCTTAACTTGAAATGAATTTTTGTCATTATGTTGTCAATTACATGATGTGAATATTCATACTAAAACATACGAATGTGAACGTTCACATCGCTATGAGAGAGAATGTTCACATCACTACATGTTGTGAATAAGAATGTGTTGTCAATTAAAAATATAATGAACGTTATTTTTAATGTATTGTCAATTAAAAATAAAAATGTTCACATGTTGTGAACGTTCACATCACTACATTAGATGAGAAAGAATTTTTCGGAATGATGTTGTGAATATTTACATCAAATAAGAGATAATGTTCACATTATTTTTAATGTGTTGTCAATTAAAAATATATTCACATCAGATGAGAGAGAATGTTCACATTATTTTTAATGTGTTATCAATTCAAAATATATTTACATTATATAATAATATAAAATAATAATACCGATATTATTTAATTTGTGTATGAAATTTCATATGTTTTGGTCCTTTCGCTTCTCTTTCCTCCCCCAACATTAAATATCAATATTAAATATAAGAATAATGCTATATGTACCAATTTGTACACTAACTAGTGTACCAATTGATGATGTAGAATAATTTAAGAGATTTTTGGTATTTGTAATGTGATTAATGAGAGGGATCAATAATAATGTCATAACTAGTGTTGTTACACTAGTTAGTACACTAATTGGTGCGTGTAGCACTACCGTAAATATAAGGACACAAGAGTCTAACAAAATAGTGTAAATCAAGAAAAAAGACTTTATGGAATAAAACTATAAATACATGAGATTAAGTGGGTTAAAAAATTTAATCATAAACTTTTTAAATTAAAACACTTCTAAATGAAATTTATCAATAAAAATCACATTATTTAAAGAGGTAAAAGTATAATAAACCCTTTATTTAATTTTATTTTTTTGAACAAACCACAAAATCACGCCGCCACCCCGCCGTTTGACTTGAAATGAAACAAAAAGTAAATAAAAAAAAAAGATAGAAAACCAAAATCCTTTATTTAATTTTTTTTTTTTTTTTGAACAAACCACAAAATCACCCCGCCGTTTTAGACTTGAAATGAAACAAAAAATAAATAAATGACATACAATACAACACAAGTGCACAAGTCAATAACACAACCGCAATCAATGACATACAATACAACACAAGTAATAGTATCAACAAACAAAAATGTATATATAAATAGCGCACAAGTAATATCTGAGAAAGGAAGCATTGGAGCCATTAACCAATTTCAATTGTCACTTTCTGACAGAGACACAGAGAGAGAACTAGAGAGAGAGAGAGAGAGAGAGAGAGAGAGAGAGAGAATGAGCGGGCAAGGGAAGACAGTGTGCGTGACGGGAGGGTCAGGGTTCATAGCTTCATGGCTGGTTAAGTTGTTGCTCCAACGTGGTTACATTGTCCGAGCCTCTGTTCGCGACCCTTGTCAGTTTTCTCTCTCTCTTTCTCTCTCTCTGTTATTTTCAATATTGAGTTATAACTTTTCTTCTTGTAGTGGTCACTTTTAGTTGTCTCCATTTTGTTGAAAATAGATCATTCCAACACTTTCTATGCATCTCAATCTTTCATTTCGATTGTACCAGTTTATTGGTACTGGAATTTTTGGCTGCTGCATTATATAACTTTGGGTAAATTATACTTAATATCCCTATATACTTTTACTAAACTTTCACTTTGATTCCTTACTTTCGATTGTAACAGTAAATCCCTACACAAGTAATTACTGGATATTTCTGAAGACTACTGTCTGACATTGCTTACATGATAGTCATTCATCAATGGTTGTGAATCACTGATTTTTTCATTCTTTTAGACCTTGGTTATGATCCAAACCAATAGTGTAGCAGAACCCAAAATAGATATAGTGACTCACATTTGTTAGGTAGTTGAGAGACATGGGATGACACACTTAGTGTAGATTGTGGTTTTCCATTGGCTAGGAGTGCCACCTATGCAATGTTAAATGATACTCCAGTACCATCTAATAATTTTCTTGTTCTAAAAAATGTGTCATCACCAATCAAGCTTCAGAACCCAAAATAGATTCTGTTAATGACCCTCTTCACTCATTGTCAATTGGTTTTGAGTTGGATGGTTTAACATGGTACGAGAGTTGGGTTTGAGTAGTCTCTCATCTCTCGTGGTTCAAGTATCTGCCCAAGTCTATTTCTCTCATCCGATCCATTGTTCAATCGGACTGCTCAATCACCTCTATGTGCTACCAGCGCTCCACATGAGGGGGAGTGTTAATCCCACATCACCAATCCAAGTCACCCAAGCTTGGTTAATATAATGTAAGGGTCTCTCCACTCATTGCTAATTAGTTTTGAGTTGGATGTTTTAACAATTGTATCCTAATTGATAGATTGATTGTAGTAAAAATCTTTCATACTTGATTTCAAATAAATCATCTTTACAAAGTACTGATGAAGTAAAATCAGACTCTTCCTCTGAAATTAGGAGAGAGGCTCAGGTCACAGATGCCCAAGGAATTAAAGTTTAGAAGTCAGAATTCTTACTTAAATCGCCTAAGGATTTTTGTTGCAGCTGTCTTGATCTCATGATTTGGAAGGAGCAGCGACCATTCTAAACCCAGGATGTTACAAGGGTTTTGCACCAACATCAACTCTAATTGAATTGCGTCTGACCTCACATCATCATCTAGTGAATTGGACAGCACATATGCAAGAAACTGAAAACTCTATTACTCTTTTGACGTCAATTACTTGGATGACTTTACTAGGAGGCAGATTCTATTAGATAAGTATGGGGCTTGGGGAGATGTGAATTCCCAGACACACAGGTGCACTATATGCACATACCCAAGTCCATGTTTTTTAGTTAGAACTTTTCAGTTGCTCTTCTTTCTGTTAGCCTTATATTAAGCACATAAAAGACATTGAGGAATTTAATTCATTATTTTTGCCTAAATGAATAATAGACACATGAATTTAAAAAGGATTACAAAGTTACTTTTAAGAACTGAAATACATACATAATGAGGAACGTAGTCCTCTCATATTTTTTTTTTTTTTTTGATCAACAAAGAAAACTCTTTATTGATGATAACATAACAAAAATACATTATGGTATACATCAACAAGGAGGGGAGGCAAGAGCAAAAAGCATCATAGCAAACTTCCCTAATCCCAAACTAGGTTGGCACCAAGGAGAATGCACAATCATCTGCTAGCTCATGCCAACAGGTTGATGAGAAACCAGCCAAAGAGAGAACAAGCAAACACGACAGCAAACCAGTGCAAAACAGGTTGGCACCAGGCAAAACAATACAGAACAGAAATCCAATACAGCCGCAAAAATAGCTACTATTCATTTGGACTCCAATACAGCAACAACATGCACACCAAAACATCATTCCAACAATTGCAAAAAAGCCAAGATGCAGCAGCAGACTTTGCACCAACTGCAGACCAGCACCAGGAGCAGAACACATATAGCAGCAGCCAATCAAGACTTAATCCTATTCCTTGAGCCTACTCCTTCAACCAATTCAGACTTTATCCTATTCCTGACAGCAGCAGCCAGGAGAGGTTAGAGAAGCCACCATTCGGACTAATGCAACACAGATCACAGCAGCCTCAGCAACTAAACATCAAGCCAAATCAGCAAAACATAACAAACCAGAAGTTTTGGTGCCAGGAACTCCATTCAAACCAACAACCAAATCAGACAGCAAACAAACCACCAGCCTTAAGCCTAATCCTACAACCTCCATTTCTGATACAAACTACACCCAGATTCACTCCATTCCTCACAGCAGCAGCTAGAAGAGGATGGAGAAGCCACCATTCAGACCAGTGCAAAACAGATCACAGCATCGTCAGACCATGACACCTCAGAAACCAGTCCTTAAACAGGCTCAGACACCATAGTTGCCGCAGAACCAGACCTTACACACTCAACACATTCACAGAAGCTACCAGGCCTGAGACAGACCTTTATCCAAAAAGCTACTATCATTTTCACAAGGGCGCATAGAGCTTCAAAGTTTGGTTGAGACCCAATGAAAACACCTGCATATCATGCCTCCATGTAGACTAAAGAGTTGCCAATTTTGCCAATTTTGACCATCCATATCTTCTTCTCCAATTTTGACATTTTGCAGCCATACCGCCACTGCAATAGTCCATCTACCAAACCAAAAAGTGGCAGACCAAATAGCTGCAGCCCAAACTCACCAAATAGCAGCAGACCAAAATAGCAGCAAACCAAACTCACCAGCAGAACAAGTATGAGTCAGCAGAGCTCACGAAAGAATCTTCTTCCAAAACTAAACTCAAACACCTGCATCAGGTGTTGCCCAAGCAGCCCAATATACCACCCACTACAACAGAAACAACCTCCACAACAGACACCAAAACAGCAGATGGCAGCTGAACAGGCCAAAAACAGATCAAATACTAGACCAGATAGTAGCACAACAGAAAACTGACTAAATAGCAGCAAGTATCCCTCAACAGCAGTCCTTTATCTGATCCAGATTATTGATTAAATCCAAGACAGAGTACATGAAACCCTTTGCATAAGCTTTAACCCATAGAGAAAATCTCAATAAGCTCACATAACTCAGACCCACTAGGCTGCACTCCATTAAATAGACAATCATTTCTTAACTTCCAAATGGACCAAAGAACAATAGAAGGTAAGGCCCTCCACAATCTCCTAACCAATTTCTTATGATTCCAACCTAACCACCAATGAAATAAACAATCAATAAACCTTGGCACCACCCAAATACACCCCCATCAGAGCAGCAAATCTGACCATACTTTCCACGAAAACGGACAATGTAAGAGGACATGAGAGGCAGATTCATTTTCAGTTTTGCAGAAGACACATAAGATAGAAGCACTGAAATGAAGGACACTAATATGTTGTAGGAAATTCCCTGTTTTAACTCTATTCCTCCATGCCAACCAAACAAAGAGTTGAACTTTGGAGGGAATGCTCTTATTCCAAACAAACTTGCAAATTTTGAGATGAGGGCCTAAAAGAGAATCAGTGAACCTGTAAATATCAGATACCTTAAAGTTGCCATCAATAGAACCCTTCCACACAGCACAGTCATCTACATCAATAATAAGTGAAGGGGCCTCTCTCAACCCTGCAGCCAAACTATTGACCTCTACCTTCTCCCAATCATATAAGTCCCTTCTGAAAGAGAAATTCCACTCCTCTAAATTGGATTTCCTCGCAGAAAAAAAAAAAAAAAAAAAAAAAAAAAAAAAAAAAAAAGACAATGTACCCTCCTTGTCATTGGACAAACTAAAGAGTCTAGGGTATTTATCTTTAAGGCACCTATCACCAACCCACTTATCATGCCAAAACTTTATTCTACACCCATCCCCAACCCTTATCTAAAACTGCATCAAATAGAACTCCTCAAGAGGTTGATTATGACCTGCAATGGCAAGAACATCTCTCCAAATTCTAGACTATCTAGATGATGAGTTCACAGGTGGGATCCAATTATTCTCTTCAATCATGTACTTGCTGCACAACAATCTTCTCCATAGAGCATTTACTTCACATCCAAATTTCCACCACCATTTAAACAATAAGCTTGCATTGACATCCTTAATTCTCTTAATCCCCAAACCACCCTGATTCATATTTTTGGTTACTTCAGCCCATTTCACCAAATGAACATTCCTTTTAAACCATTCCCACCCCACAGGAAAGAAGCTTCAAGCCTTTCAATCTCTCTAGCCACTCCAGTAGGCATTTTGGACATAGAGAGATAGTAAATTGGAAGGCTAGATAACACAGACTTGATAAAAGTTAATCTACCTGCAAAGGAAAGGAGCCTTTTCTTCCACCCAGCCAACCTAGATCTTACTTTATCCAAACTTGGCTTCCAAGTTGATTTCCTTCCTGGATTAGCACCTAAGGGAAGACCCAAAAATTTGAGTGGTAGGCCATAAACCTTGCAATTTAGAGTGTCTGCGAAAGAGACCAAGGTTTCCTCATCTACACCAACTCCACACACAACACTCTTATGGAAATTAATTCTCATTCTAGACAGAATTTCAAAGCAACGCAGGATCCTCTTTGTGTGCACTGTTTGATCCATATTAGCCTCAAAAAATATAATGGAGTCATCGGCAAATTGGAGATGGGATATTACTACCTCATTTACCCCCACTTTTACCCCCTTGATGATGCCTTGCTCATGGGCTCTGTTCATTAAGATATTCAGACCTTCTGCCACTATGTTGAAAAGGAAAGGAGATAGAGAATCACCTTGTCTAAGACCTTTCTGTGGTGAAAATCCTCTGTGGGTGAGCCATTCACTAGAACAGACAACCCTGCTGTGGAGATACATTCCCTCATCCAGGTTATCCATTTTAATCCAAAGCCAAAATTATATAACATAGAAAATAGGAATTCCCAATTAATTGAATCATAAGCTTTCTCAAAATCAAGTTTGATAATCACACCTTTCCTTCTAGTTTTTTTTCCAGCCATCAACTGTTTCATTAGCGATAAACACCCGATCCAATATACTTCTCCCCCCCGCCCCCCCCCCCCCCAAGAAAGTAGATTGTATTTCTCCAATAACTACAGGAAGAACTCTCTTGAGTCTATGGGCCAACACTTTAGAGAGAATCTTATACAAATTACGCACCAAACTAATGGGTCTATAATTAGACAAACCAAGGGGATTATCAGTCTTAGGGACAAGAGTGATCAAGGAGTTGTTGATCCCATAGGGGAGTCTGTTAGTGGCATGAAAATCCCTCAAAAAATTCATGACCTCATGATGAACTATCCCCCAGAATTTCTGAAAAAATAGGAGATTAAACCCATCAGGGCTAGGAGCCTTATCACCATCGCACTCTTTAACAGCTGCCCTTACTTCATCTTCAGAGAACACAGCTTCAAGATCATGAAATACAGAGCTTGATTGAACTGAATTAAATAACCCTCCCAACACTGGTCTTCTTACCCAGCTTTCAGAGAGCTACCTTTTGAAGTGTTGTAAGACCTCATACTTCACCTTAGCTGGCTCCTCAAAAACCTCACCCTCAACTGTGATGGAATTAATAGCATTTCTACTCCTCCTACTGTTGGCCATAATATGAAAAAACATAGTATTTTTGTCCCTATTAATTGTCCATTTTACTCTAGACTTCTGTTGCCATAGCCATTCCACCAATCTACTAAGCTTCCAAACTTCACCTCTCACTGCCCTTCTTTCAATTTTCTCAGCCTCAACCAGAGATCTACCTTCAGCTAGAATGTCCAAAACAACCAATTCTTCCTCTGCCTTTTTGAGTTTTGCTAATATGTTGCGACAATAAGTATATGTCGTGACAATAAGTTAATTTTTTGTCCATTGAATTTCGTCTTTGTTGAGTTAATTCCTAAAATCTTTTGACTATTGCACTTTTAATTTGCCGAGTTAATCCTAAAAATCTCCGTAAAACCTCAATTTTTCTATACTATATATATGAAACCATAATCTTCTATCCACTTTTCAATCAATGTTATTTGGCATATATAGTGCATTCAAAGCTTGATTTAAGCATGATATCAACATTCTGCATTTATAGGAAAGGACTACATTGTAATCAATGTGTAAAGTTTAGGGTTGTAATTGAAACAAATTAAAGATTGGGAACCAAAATGAAATAGATAGTATACTTTAGGAACTATTTATGACCATATCCAAAATTAGTATAGTATTTGTGATCCTTTATAAGCTTCCAACACTATAATTTCCCATGAAAATGTATGAATTGATATAAATTTGTTCAAGTAGAATTTAGAGGATTGAATCGAGACTTGCAATTTAATCTCATGTATAGGTCATTCGGTCTTGTGCTACCTAAAAATGCACCTTTTAATGGATTATAGTTGAGTTACCAGTTTTTCCACATTTATTTAATACTTGGTAATAAAATGCAGCTGATCCGAAGAAGACAGAACCCTTACTTGCACTTGACGGAGCTAAGGAGAGACTTCACTTATTTAAAGGAAATCTACTGGAAGAAGGTTCCTTTGATTGTATGGTTAATGGGTGCGACGGTGTTTTTCATACAGCATCTCCATGTTTTCTTACAGCTTCTGATCCGCAGGTTCATTTCATATTATGTTTTTTTTTTTTTTTTCTCTTTTATTTTATTTATTTTTTGTTAAACTACCTTACATCAACACGATACAGTGATAGACTACCAAATGTTGTGGTCTCAAAGATTTTTTATTATGTAATGAGTTGTGCTTTCCGTTAGACTTTTCATATAATGGTAGGGAAAAGTAAAACCTACGTATTGCGCAGTATACTTCTTGTACTTCTCGTTCTCTACCATAGATGGTACCAATCCCTGTAGGGACAAATCAAAACCTAAACTCATTCAACCTATTCAACTAACCAATCTAGCTGAGATCTATTGGTTTTCTCCACAAAAAATGAAAGATGAAAAAGGAAAAACGAAAAAAGAGAAAAAAAAATTACTGTTGCCTACAGGGAATATCAAAACCTAAGCTCCTCTATTCCATTGACCAATTGGGTAACAAAAATATAAAAAAAAATCACTTCTGCTTTTTTATACGTTAACATGATGACTTGGGTTCTTTACTAGATAGCAATGCAGTCTATTTTTAAACTTCAGACTAGCAAAAATGGCTAAATTTATCTCAAACATTGCTCTATGACATAAATAAAATTGGGAGAATAAGTCAAATATATGTGTAGGTTGGGAAGTAGGCTTCTGTTTGTACTGATTTTAACCACATTTGAAAAGCGAGCCTTATTTTTGGACACTGACTTTTGGTTCCCATCCTCTCTACTAACTAGATCTATTTGTAGATGTCCCTATCTAACGATAGCAACTAGTATATAAGAACCGCTTTATACGGACCCATTGATAAATCAACTTGAGTACCTATTGTCCCAACTAAGAATAGTTCAAAAAATTGGTAAGTAACTGATTCAATTTAGATATCAGTCGTAACACAGAGTACGATACGGTGGTTTTACGATCTGGTTGGATACGACCATGCACAGGTGATGGCAGATTCTTCAAAACTTGGTTATATACGAAAAATTAAAAGAATTAAAATAAATTAAAAAATTCATTCATTACATAGGTCACATAAATTTTTCTTACGTTGATGCAATAGCACATTTGCATGCCTTAGCAACCATTGTCCTTGTAAGATAAATTGAGAGACGAGAGAAACTGAATACGTGTAAGATAAATTGAGAGACGAGAGAAACTGAATGAACAACAGAGTTCTGTATATTGATATATCTTCTGTGTTACTTACAAAGAGAATTGAGAGCTCTCTTATAGAGAGAAGAAAGGCACATGAGCACCGAAAGCTAACAAACATCATGATGCTATACACTACCTTTTACATCTGGCAAGCATTACATTACAATGCATTACAACTGGTATGAGACTGATAACATTAATATAACAAATAAGAATATTATAATAACATGATAAGAATATTATAATAATATTAACAGCCCCCCGCAAACTCAAGTAGGGTAAGCATCGACCAAGTTGAGTTTGGAAACAAGATCACGGAAGCGCCCTGGAGGATGAGCCTTGGTGAAAATATCCGCAGGTTGATCAGTAGAAGCAATAGGGAGAAGATGAACAGTACCACGTGTAACATGCTGGCGGATGAAATGACAATCAATCTCAATATGTTTGGTGCGATCATGAAAGACATCATTGTGAGCAATCTGAATGGCACTCTGATTGTCACAATACAGAGAGGTAGCGCCAGAAGAGGAAACACCCATATCAGTGAGGAGCCAGCGAAGCCAGAGAAGTTCCTGAGTAGTATCAGCAAGAGCTCGGTATTCCGCTTCGGTGCTAGAACGAGCAGTGAGGGATTGTTTCTTGCTACGCCAAGTAATAAGAGAATCCCCTAAGAAGAAATAAAATCCCGTGGTAGAACGTCGATCTGTAGAATCCCCAGCCCAATCAGCATCAGAAAAGGCACGCAGTTCAAGGGAGGAGGAAGCAGAGTAGTGAAGGCCATGGAACAGAGTGCCTTTGAGGTATCGAAGGATGTGGAGTAGAGCAGTATAGTGGGGAGTGCAAGGAGCCGACATGTATTGACTAACAATGTGAACAGCATATGCAATGTCAGGACGAGTTACTGTGAGATAGACAAGACTACCAACGAGCTGGCGATAAAGAGTAGCATCAGTGAGGAGATCCCCATCGAGAGGAGTGAGACGAATCTGAGGATCAACTGGAGTAGAGGCAGTCTTGCAATCGGTAAGACCAGCACGAGCTAGAAGATCGGATGCATATTTGGCCTGAGATAAATAAGAACCAGTAGAATCATGAGAGACCTCAAGGCCTAAAAAATAGTTAAGAGTACCAAGGTCCTTCATTTCAAACTGTTGGTGGAGAAAACGTTTCAGTTAGAGAATACCAGCTGCATCATTGCCAGTGATAATCATATCATCCACATACAGAAGGAGAAGAGTGGTACCATGAGGAGTAGTCCGTATAAAAAGAGCAGAGTCATAGGAGCTAGAGGTGAACCCAAAATTATGAATGGTAGAACTGAATTTAGCAAACCAAGCGCGGGGTGCTTGCTTGAGGCCATAGAGGGCACGCTGTAGTTTGCAGACCTTATGAGGTGGAAAAGTGGACCCAGGTGGAGGTTGCATGTAGACCTCCTCAAGAAGATTACCATTGAGGAAAGCATTTTTGACATCCATCTGAAAGAGGTCCCAGTGACGAGCAGCAGCAACAGCAAGCAAACTGCGAACAGAGGTAAGGCGAGCAACAGGAGAGAAGGTTTCCTCATAATCAATCCCATATTCCTGGTTGAAACCCTTGGCAACAAGACGAGCTTTGTAGCGTTCAATAGAGCCATCAGAATGAGTCTTGATTTTGTAAACCCATTTGCAACCAATCGTAGATTTGCCAGGAGGAAGATCAACAAGATCCCAAGTATGAGTTTTGTCCAAAGCTTGGAGTTCATCAGACATAGCTTGCTGCCAAAGAGGATTAGTACAAGCCTCGCGATAGGAGGTAGGTTCATAAGTAGAAAAGGCAGCAGATCCAACAATATAGTCACGAAGATGGACAGGAGGTTGAGTTACCCGGTGTGGTCGACCCGTAGGTGGATCGATGGGAGGAAGAACCGGTAGAGAAGGAGGTGGTGTAAGGAGAGGTGGACCTTCAGGGAGAGCAGTCTGGTCGGGAGCAGGAGTGAGCACGGGCGTCTCAATGAAGGAGCAACCTGTATCAAAAACATTAGAAAAGAGATCTATGGAAGGATTAGTAAAGAGTGCATTAGTGGAAAGTGCGGGTAAGTGAAAAGAGGAGAGGGATGAAAACATTTTGTGTTCCCAGAAAACGACATGGCGGGAGATACGAAGACGTTGAGAGAGAGGGTCCCAACAGCGAAAGCCTTTATGTTCAATTCCATACCCAAGAAAGCAACAAAGACGAGAACGAGGTTCAAGTTTGGTGTGTTCGTGAGATTGAAGGAGAACAAAGCAGGCAGAGCCAAAAACCCGAAGATTACTATATGGAGGGGGAGAGCCATGCAGACGTTCAAAGGGAGTTTGATTATGAATGACAGGGGTAGGAGCACAATTGATGGTGTAGACAGCAGTGAGGGCAGCTTCCCCCCAAAAGTTTTCAGGGCAGGAAGAAGAGAGAAGGAGAGCATGAGTAGTATCAAGAATATGCCTATGTTTCCGTTCAGCACGGCCATTTTGCTGGGACGTGCCAGCACAGGAACGATGAGGCAGTGTACCATGACTCTGAAGAAAGGAAAGGAAATCTGAATCCCGATACTCCATAGCATTGTCAGAGCGAAAAATTTTGATGGTTTTGGAAAATTGGGTATGAATCATTTGGGCAAATTTGTAATAAAGGGTTTTTAGTTCAGACCGAGTTTTCATGAGAAAAATCCAAGTAAACCGTGAAAAATCATCAATAAAAACAACAAAATAACGAGATCCCCCCATAGTAGTAGTAGGAGAAGGTCCCCAAATATCCGAATGTATAAGATCAAAAGGTGCACAGGAAACAGAAGTACTTTTATTGAATGATAAAGCAGGTTGCCTGGCAAGTTGACAGGGTATATAATCAAAAGTGTCCGGAAGTACATGACCCAATTGTCCACTAGAAACCAAAGATTTTAAGCGATTAACAGAAATATGCCCTAGGCGACAATGCCAAAGATGAAAAGGAGAGAATGAGGAAGCAGATGTAGGAGCAGCGATCTGAGGAGAGTCAGGAACATGAAGGTGGATGAGCTCATAGAGACATCCGTGCTTACGGCCGATCCCAAAAGTCTGCCCCGTCTGAGGGTCCTGCACCAAACAATGAGTAGAAGAAAATGTGAAAGTTAGACCAAGTTCACATAATTGACCAATAGAAATAAGGTTTAAAGTGAGAGCAGGGATATGATAAACTTGGGGTAAAGATAAAGAAGGCGTGGAGACAGTACCGATGTGACGAACAGGCATGAGAGAACCATCAGCAGTTTGAATGGAGGGAATAGGAGAAGATGAAGAGATAGATGAAAATATAGTAGAACTGGAGGTCATATGATTACAACAGGCAGAGTCAAAATACCAAGAAGAGTTACCTGGAGTCACAGACAAGGCAGTAGGAGGAGGTGTACCGGAGTCACAGAGAAGGCGTTTGAACATGGTCTCGACATCCGTGGGAGAAAAGAGAGGGGTAGACGGAGCAGGAGACTCAGAAAAGCCCTCAGAGGCAGCAGCAGTAGTGTGATGAGACTGATTCCCGGAATGAGAGCGATTCCCGGAACGATGAAAGTTCCCCCGGGAAGAACCACCGCGAGAAGAGTGGCTGTTGGAGGATGAGCGAGATGGTTTGCGAAAACAATCCTGCGGTAGATGACCAGGACTGAGTTTGTTGCAGTGTGGGCAGGTTCTGACAGGGCAATTGATCAGGAGATGTGTGGAAGGGAGGCCCCGATTGTGACAATAGAGGTAGTCAGTGGGCCGCTAGGGTGGCCGATACGGAGGAGTGGCAAGAACAGAGTCCACATGATGAGTTTGGAGAGTACCAAGATGAGTCTCCTCCGATAGCAGCTCAGAAATAGCTTGTTCCAAAGTGGGCAAGGGATGGCGATGAAGCAGAGAGGCGCGGACAGGCTCAAAAGAGGAAGTGAGAGCCATGAGAAAGTGCACCAATCGTTGCTGATTACGATAGGCAATGAATAAAGCAGCATCTTCTCGGTGAGGCCAAGGCGGTTCGGAAAGGGCAAGTTGATCCCAAACAGAGTACATTTGAGACAGAAAGTCATTAATGGACTGATTGGATTCTTGGCGCATGCGGTGAAGTTGGCTCTGAAGTTGATATTGATGAGCTAAACCCGTAGTCTGGTATCGCTCTTTCAAAAAATCCCAGATATCCTTTGCAGGGGCAGTGACAGAGTCAAGCTGAAAGCGTCCAAACTGGAGGCTGATAGAGGTAACAGAAGTATTGCGAAACCAGGTAATGATTTGGTAATTCTTGCTGTCCCATTCCTCAAGTCGGTCTTCATATGTAGCAGTAGCAGTAGTCGCAGTAGTGGCAGCAGTGTCTTTTATTGGTTGAGTTACATCCCCGGTAATAATTCGCCAGAGCTTCTTTCCTTTGAGGAAGGAAGACATGGCTTGGGCCCAGAGGACATAGTTGGAACCATTTAAAATAACGGAAATGGGATGGGAGGAATCAGGACGATCCATTATAAGAGTTAAATGGATAGGAATAGACCTGTAGGAGCAAAATTAGGTAAAACAGAGTGTACCAATGAGTCCGGAAGGTCGAAATTAGCTAGGAAAGGTGGGCTGTGCAGTGATGATGTCAGCAGGAGAAAAAATGATGTCAGCGGCGCACGTTAGCAGGAGGAGCGTGCGGCGCACGTTAGCAGGAAGGGCGTATGGCACACAGTAGCAAAACGGCGCACGCGGGTGCACAATAGCGGAACGGTGCACGCGGGTGCACGGTAGCAGAAGTGGCGCACGCGGGTGCACGGTAGCAGAAGTGGCGCATGCGGGTGCACGGTAGCATGCGCGGCGCACGAACCAGCTGGGTGGAAGGCGCGTGAAGGCGCGTGTGGGCGTGGCAATGGAAGCAGTGACGCGCCGAGCAAAAAAGCGGCGCGTGGAGGCGCGTGGCAGCGTTTCTGGTGACGGGCTTGGTGCCGTTGGAACCGTAAGGAGATTCCGAGCTGTTTGGTGTAGTTACGGGACTAAACACCAAAGTGAAGAATGGCAGAAGTGTAGTTCCACTGTGTACGGGACTAAACACCAAAATTGAAAAATGCCAGAATTGTATTACTTCGCTCTGATACCATGTAAGATAAATTGAGAGACGAGAGAAACTGAATACGTGTAAGATAAATTGAGAGACGAGAGAAACTGAATGAACAACAGATTTCTGTATATTGATATATCTTCTGTGTTACTTACAAAGAGAATTGAGAGCTCTCTTATAGAGAGAAGAAAGGCACATGAGCACCGAAAGCTAACAAACATCATGATGCTATACACTACCTTTTACATCTGGCAAGCATTACATTACAATGCATTACAACTGGTATGAGACTGATAACATTAATATAACAAATAAGAATATTATAATAACATGATAAGAATATCATAATAATATTAACAGTCCTTAATATACTTGTTTATTTGGTCATAAATAGTGATGGGTCATTTCATTCATCTCCTACTTTTTCTTTATTTATTAATTTTTATGACAAGGAATGTTCCCAAGGTAGGGCCACATTGGACTCACCTTTGCAGAGTAAACCCGGATACCTGGAATCACTTGCAAACCCCAAGTATTGGTTAAGCCAAGGAGACTCTAGCGAGAGTCGAGCCCATGATGTCTAGGTTTACAGTTCATTCCGATGTCCAACCCCTTTGCAGGTAGGCTACCCGTGTAGGTTATCCATCTCCTATTTGGTTTCTAGACATTCTCAATTGTGATGGTCTTGATTTTCCAAGTGAAGTTTACATCATTATCTACTTTGGTTTTAGAAATATCTTTGAGGGAGTGTGGTCTTTTTCTTTCCAATTTATCTAGAGTCCTCTTTGCTAGTGGACTCATTCACTTGGTGACAGAAACAAATCTAAAGTATATGATTTATAAGGGCCATCTTCATAACATTGATGTACATTGGTAGTATTCTTTTGTCTATTTGTTGATAGTAGATTAAAAGCTTCATTATATTTGCTTTACAACACTAATGGTTGATATCATGTAATTATTATTTCAATTGATTTTCATATTGTTTTATCACCATTTCAGAAAGAATTGATTGATCCAGCATTAAAAGGAACACTAAATGTTCTTGGATCATGCGCGAAAAGCCCAACTGTCAAAAGAGTGGTTTTGACATCGTCTACAGCTGCCGTTGAATGCATTGGTAGGCCTCGAACTCCTAATGAGATAACTGATGAGACTTGGTTTTCCGACCCAAAGTTCTGCAAGGAAAACAAGGTACGTATTTGTGCAATTGTTAATCATGTTCTTTTTCAGCTTTTACATGTATACGAAGGCTCAATCTTTGACTAGTAAAACTTAGGCTACTTGCTCCCCAATCGGTAGAACCAACAATGGACGATGACCTTTCTCTTTTTCCTTTCCTTTACGTTTTATTTTATTTTCATGAATGCTTAAGTTACTATGTTAGTATGATGTTGTCATTTACACATGAATGAGTATTACTTGCATAAACTTAGTTACTTCTTACTCTCAAGAATAATGTTACTTGTTACTCTAAATCTGTTGGGTGGAACCAAATAAAAAGTGTTTGGTTGCTCAAATACCCTTCTAAAAGCAATTCATGTTTTCCCCAAAAACCCTTCCCAATTTTGAATAATACAGTTTCTAGTGTAATGTGAAATTGCAATTAGCCCTGTTTGGGGTAAAAAAAGTCAAAAAGTCACAAAATAAACCAAAAAGTCAAAAGTTCAATCCTAATAGAAAAGGGTCATATTGTACATGTCAATCAATCACTTTTTTTCCCTCACAATTATCTTTTCAACTAAAAAGCCCATTCCCAAACACATTCACCTCATAAAAAAGACAAAAAGTCAAAACGCCACTAAAAAAAGCCAAGTTCCAAAACGCAGCCATAATATAAACATAGAAATATCATCTACTGGGCTCAGAGAATCTATCTCTCAAATCTTAGACTGGGTCAGTACTGGTGCATGCAAATTTAAAAGAACTTCATATGGACCTTTACTATAATTATTTGAGATGTTTTGGATCTCTATTACGGTAATTAAAATTTTAAATTGGTACAGTCCTTACAGTAACTTCATCGATTGTTTGTCACCACTTCTAGCCATTAATGTATGCATTGCATACAATCTTGGTTTATAAGCTATTGATTTGAAAGGGAAATATGAAGGGAAAGTGAAATTGATTCGGATAAGTTGGAGTCATTGTGATCTAAGAATCTTGCTTCTTGTTGTGGAACATTAAGAAAAAGACTCACATTGATAAGCAAAGTTGCCTTAGTCTTAGCAGAGTTCTGTAAGGATAGCTTCATTAGTTTTTTTTTTTTTTTTTTGTTCGGCAAAGAAAACTTTATTGATGAAGCACGTACAAAGTACAATGGAAAACATCAATAAAGAGGAGCTTGGAGCTAGAATAAGCTCCAACCTCCTAGTTGGTGAGGAACCAACAGACAGAGAAAAACAAGACTAAAACCAAGACTAAGCCAAAATACTCCCAGCAACACCTCTGATCAAACACCAGTATGAAGGCAGCAGAATTCAGCAAAAGATGGAACAATCAGGCAACAATCACAGAGCATAACAGATTAAACAGCCCTAAAGACCTCTGTGAGTAGAGGAACCAAAATACACCTAGAATACACCCAGAATACAACCAGAATCACTGATGTTACACCAGTATGCAGGCAGCAGAGTATCAAGCACTACCCCTGATCTGTCTCCATTTGAAGACAAGATCATCAACTGTGTAGAGGAAATTCTTAATGGAAACTTTGAGCCAAAGAGCAGATCTGAATTTGATGAGTTCAGGTAGACCAGAAGAGTTGGGTTGTGCATTACAAAACGCATTCATTTTTGTACTTCCAAATAGACCAAAGGAAAATTAAGGGGATGGCTCTCCAAATTGACCTTTCAAACTTTTGAAATTTACCACTCATCCACCAAGTAAGCAGATCATCAGCTGATTTAGGAATGCACCAATAGAATCCCCACTCTTCAATTATTGCAGACCAAATTGACCAAGAAAAGGGGCAATAGAGCAAGACATGAGTAGCAAATTCCAACGCAAAGCTGCAAAAGTGGCAAAGGGGCGAGGCATTGCTGTCAAGAAAGCCAATCTTGAGCAAAAAATCTGAACATTTAATCCTGTTTTTCCAGGCCAGCCAGCAGAAAAATGAAACTCTAGAGGGCAATATAGAATTCCAAACACATTTACAGATTCTAAGATGAGGGCCTAGAAGAGAAGAACTGTGAGAATAAAGAGCAGAGACAGAGAACTAGCCAGCAGAAGCAATAGACCAGGCCTGACAGTTTTCAGAATCCAAACACAAAGAGGGAGCTGAGGATAAAATATCAATCAGTCTCTCTTCTTCAGCCAATTCCCATGGATACAACTCTCTTCGGTGACGGAGGTTCCAAGCACTTGGACTTGATTTCCTAGCAAAGTATTGATGGAGAGAGCCTTCCTTATCATATGAAATATTAAAAAGAAGAGGAAAATCAGATTTTAGACAAAGGGCACCACACCATCTATCAAACCAAAATCTGATTCTGTTACCATTCCCCACTTTAATTACACAATTGTCCACAAAGAAGTTGAAAATAGGCCTGTTAAGAGCCCCAATGGATAAAATGTCACTCCACATTCTAGAATGCTTATAAGAAGGCCTCATTGGAGGATGCCAACAAGTTTCCTTGATTTTATATTTGCTGCACACAGTTCTCCTCTAGAGTGCATGATTTGGTTTCCAAATTTCCACCACCATTTGAGAAGTAAACAAACATTGACATCCCTGACCCTTCTGATGCTTAAGCCCCCTTGGTCAATACTCTTTGTAACCTCCTCCCATTTCACTAGATGAACTTTCCTTTTAAGATCACTACCAACCCATAAGAATGCAGCCTCAATTCTTTCTATTTCTCGAGCCACTCCTTCAAGCATTTTAAATAGAGAAAAAAAGTAGACAGGTAAGCTGAAGAGGGTGGACTTAATTAAAGTTAATCTACCAGCAAAGGACAGTAATTTTCTTTTCCACCCTGACAATCTAGATTTGATTTTGTCAATAACAAGCTTCCAAGTAGATTTTCTGCCAGGATTTGCACCTAAAGGCAGCCCCAGAAATTTTAGTGGGAGGCCCTGCACCTTGCAATTAAGAAGAGAAGCAAAAGAAGTTATAAAATCATCAGCCACACCAATACCACACACAACACTCATATGGTAGTTAATTTTGAGACCAACTAGCACTTCAAAGCATTTGAGAACTCTTTTAACGGATACCAATTGATCCCAATCAGCTTCACAAAAGAGAATTGAATCATCGGCAAATTGCAAATATGAGATAAGAACATTGCTAGTCCCAACTACCACACCATTAAGAATACCAAGGTTAAGTGCTCTGACTAGAAGAATGTTAAGACCTTTAGCCACTATGTTGAATAGGAAAGGTGAAAGCGGATCACCCTGCCTAAGACCTCTTTGGGCTGAGAATTCCTCAGTAGGTGATCCATTCACTAGAATGGAGATTCTTACTGTAGACACACAAGCTTTCATCCAAGAGATCCATTTATCCCCAAAGCCAAAACTAGTCATCAAAGAAAATAAGAATTCCTAATTGACAGAATCAAAAGCTTTCTCAAAATCCAATTTAAGAATCAACCCTTGCTTTTTGGCCTTCTTCCAACCATCCACCACTTCATTAGCAATAAACACCCCGTCAAGAATATTTCTCCCTCTTATGAATGCTGTCTGAGTTTCACCAATGATTGAGGGAAGCACTAATTTTAATCTGTGTGATAGAACTTCGGCCAAAATTTTCTAAATAGATCCCACAAGACTTATAGGTCTATAGTCAGATAGACCAATTGGATTTTCCAACTTGAGAATAAGAGTAATAAATGTACTGTTAATGTCATAAGTGAGCCTACTGTTGGAGTGGAACTCCTTGAAAAATTGCATTATGTCCGGCTTCATAACCTTCCAAAATTTTTTATAACACAATAGGTTAAACCCATCAAGGCCGGGAGCTTTTTTATTGTTACAATCTTTAATTGCTGCTAAGACCTCAGCTGCACTGAACTCAGCTATCAGATGTTGAGAAACATAATCTAACTCAATAGTGTTGAACACCCCTGCCAAAGTAGGTCTCTTAACCCATGATTCAGTGAATAGAGTCTTGAAGTGGTGTAAAACTTGATGTCTGACTCTACTAGGTTCCTTAAAAGACACACCATTAACTGAAATAGAATTAATCAGATTTCTACTCTACCTAGTATTTGCAACATGGAAGAATCTAGTGTTTTTATCCCCATTGAAAGTCCAATTCAATCTGGATTTTTGGTGCCAAATCCACTCTACCATTCTGTAAAGTTTCCACATCTCACCTCTAACCACCCTTCTTCTTTCCTTTTCTGAAGCAACCAGCGCCCTTTCCTCTGCAATGATATCCAGTGCATGTAGCTCTTCCTCTGAAGACTTGATTTTGGAAGCAACATTGCCAAACACCTCAATATTCCAAGATTTTAAGATCAACTTAAGATGCTTTAGCTTTTGAAAGAGAATATAACCAGACCAACCAACAAAGGTAGTGTTTGACCAGAAGGAGACAAAAAGCAGAGAAAAATTGGGATGGAGAGTCCAAGCATTAAGAAACCTGAAAGGTTTTGGCCCCCAATCTCTGACATCCTCCATCATTAGTAAAGGGCAATGGTCTGAAATTATCCTGGGTAATCCCCATAGTTTCATTGTGAAATTAATCAGCCACTCAGGACTTAGCAAGATTCTATCAATTCTGCTCCATTTCTCTGATTCCTGAGCATGACACCAAGTGAATTTCCTTCCATGTAGTGGTAAATCATGAAGCTCACTATTGCCAATGAACTCATTTAGGTGTTTCATTTCCCTATCCCTCCTGAAGCGTCCTACTATTTCACTGATGTGCCTAATTTCATTAAAGTCTTCACCCATGCACCAAGGATTAGGGAAAGAGGTTTTAAGCTTTAAAAGATTATCCCAGAAAGTAGATCTAGTGCTGACATCATTAGGTGCATAAAATGCAAGGATAGCCTAGTGAAAGTCACGGATGAAGTGCATAAGGTGATTGGTGATCTTCTATTATGTAGGGCCAATCATGAAAGCCTTAATCTCTCAATTTGGAGCGTTTTAATCTGTGTTCGGCTAATTAGGGAATAACACCTCATATGAAAAATAAAAAATAAAAAATAAAAACTCTTAAATAGTCATTTGGATTTATAAGATTTGTAAATGGTTTGTACAGCCCAAACTGGCTTCTTACAGATGGGAAGACTTAATGAAGAGGGATTGAAAACTTAAGACACTGTACAGAATGCTAAAACCTCAGGTTATCTTTTGATTGTGTGGTCCATTGCTTGTAGTTGCACCTAGAAATTTGAACATTGAGATCACTTCTGTCAAGAATTTAAATAGTCCAATTATTTGATATCTTGCTTGACCATGTGACCTACACCAATGAAATCGAAGAAATCCTCTAACCTTTGTTTCTATATAATTTTACTCATTAAACATGTCAATTTTTGCAGTCTTGTTAATAAAAGTTGTAACTTGTACTAAACCTAGCCAGCATTTTTCACCATAGTTTAAATAATAATAATAGTAATCCCAATTGACATGTTTGTATGGCTGTTCATAATTTGCGTCGCTCCCCCATGGCTTCTTCTGTATTTGCTACCAGCTTTGGTATCATCTTTCAAAAACTCTAGCAGAGGATGCTGCCTGGAAGTTCGCAAAAGAGAAATGTATTGACATGGTTGTAATAAACCCATCAATGGTTATTGGTCCTCTCTTACAACCAACCCTTAATGCAAGTTCTGCTGCTATCTTGGAATTAATAAATGGTGAGTATTTTTTAAATGTTTGAAATGCTTACCATCCTACGTTCTTTGAAATGTTTTTTCCCATTCACTTTGCTTTTCTATTGTGCAGGTTCACAAACATATCCAAATATTTCCTATGGATGGATTA
Source organism: Camellia granthamiana (assembly GCA_036172215.1). NCBI lineage: Eukaryota > Viridiplantae > Streptophyta > Magnoliopsida > Ericales > Theaceae > Camellia > Camellia granthamiana. The sequence goes on along the minus strand of CM069915.1, from coordinate 75,546,909 downwards.
ATGTTAAAGATGTTGCAAATGCACACATTCAAGCATATGAAATTCCTTCAGCCAGCGGAAGATATTGTTTGGTTGAGAGAATCGCACACTACTCTGAAGTTGTGAAAATTCTACATGAGCTTTATCCTTCTTTTCAACTTCCAAGAAAGTAAGCATTTTGTGATTTGTTGTTGACTTTAATGTACCTTTGTAAAGTAGCAATTGCCTTTGGAATTGAAGCTCTATTTCACAAAAAAGAAAAAGAAAAAGAAAAAAAAGCATTGCTAAATCTTCTTCTAGAAATATTATCCATGTTCTTTATATTTTTACGAATTAAATTCAGACTATTTATCATGTCATGAAATATGGGCATATTAGGACATCCTCAATCGGCATATCTATTCTTTTGTCTTTTTCCAGCTTTTTATGTTGGCATCTTGTTGGGTTGCAATTGTTTTTATACTAGCAGTTCCATCTACATCTACTAAGTCTTTAATGTGTTTTCACAAGATTCCTTTTTCCATATTGGCTATGATGTGATTTACATTTCATATGGGACAAATATAATATAGTAGATGTGGTGAAGCTTTAATGAGAAACAAGTCCTCGAGAGCAGAGTTATTGTGGGTTTCTATAATTTTAAGTGAGGACATTCAAGCCAAAGATGCTTTGGTGGTCTCAATGATTTTTAAGATATGACGAGTGGCAACAAGACTTGATTAATATTCGCCGTTATTCTCTTCTCTGATTATAACTACTACATTCGAACAAGTGCTTAATTCTTTCTGCTTTTAGAAGACTTGTCCTTTTCATTTGTTGAAACAAGTTTACTAAATAATGGTAAACTTAAGGTTCTTAGTCAACTTATTTATGAGGTCTAATAGGTTTGTTTTAGCAAGACTAGCCAAAACTTTGTAGAGTTTTCTGTAACTTCATTTAAATTAGGAATTTTAAAATGTGGCATGTAGTGTTTTTTAGGAGGTAACTGTTCCAAATCATAAGGTTATTGTCATTCTTTACCATTAGTTTTTATTTTTATTATTATTATTAGATTTTTTTTATTTTTTTATTATTGTCATGTTTCATTAATGTATTTCTATAATATTTGCTAATATTCCTTCAAAATATCATTTTTCTCATTCATTTTTACTTCCGATTGATGAATGTGTCTCTAAAGATTAGTTTCACACATGAAACTTCAATTTGGCCAATTTTTTTTCTGTTAGAATTGGCTTTTGTTATGAATTATATTTCTAATTAGTTATATCATTGTTTTCTTACCTTTTTCAATACATTTACAGGGTTGCGGATGACAAACCATATATTCCATTCCACCAAGTATCCAAGGAAAAAGCAAAAACATTGGGCATCGACTTCATTTCCCTCGAGGAGGGTCTCAAGGAAATCGTTGAAAGCTTGACAGAGAAGAAATTTTTTGGGATGTGATCCATAATAGCTATATGGAAGATTTTGGAAAACATGTGATGGTGGGCCATAAAGTGTTGACATATTTACTTGTCAATAGAACTAAAACAAAAGAAACAATAAAATAAAAATAAAATCTTGGTGTGCTGGCTTTTATGATTTTATTTATGTTTGTTATGTAAGTAACAGTAGTAGGGGAGTTCTGTGCATCTTATTTTCATGTATTTTTAATTTCATGTTTTAATAATATTTTCACTTTCCCAATAAATTTTTTTAAAAAAAATGTCTTGTCATGGTAACTTTGTGAATGATTTTTCAAAAAATGATGGTGAGCAATACTTTGTTGTGGTTGGCTGGCATGACTTTCAGAACTGTCTTGTATTAAATTATGGAAAAATGTTCTGATTTGTACCTTTTTAGGGATATATATGTATGTATCTTACTATAAACTATACAATTTTGTCATAAAATTTTATAATATCAATCACAAAATGCATGATTTCGTCATAAATTGACCTAACAAAATATATACAATTTTGTAGTTGATATTATAAAAGTTTGTAACTTGGCTACGACATTTTTTATTATGCCAATTTATAACGATATTATACATTATATGATAATGGTACATATGTATGCACCCTTAGAGGGCCACACCATAAGAGAACCCTAAATTATGTTATAAATCCTAAAACTCTAAGTTGAACCTGTTTTAATTATTAAGATTTGAATGGATATTCATAAGCTTAACATTACCTTATGCAATAAGTATTTAGATTATATTTGGATCTAGAAATTGTAGGGGAATTTTTATTTTTTTCCTTTCTTTTTTTTTTTTTTTTTTTTGAAGTCAAATTAGCTTGCTATAAAATGGATGTTTAGTGTGGCTTATTTTCGCCAATTTATAGATTCTAACTTTGAATAAGTTATTTTGAACTGTTTAGTTAAACTTATTTCAAACAATTTCTGACTCTAGCAACTTATTTTAACTCAAAAAATCTAATTATGTGAAGCTGTCCACCCCCTATTTCTGATTATTAGCTTTTGTTGTGGGCTTGTTAATTTACAATTATACCCTTAGATTTATTTTCTTTTTTTTTTCTTTTTTGAAAATAGAAAATGACCCAAACGGACTATGGATTAATTTTATTTTATTTTTTTTATGGGAAATGTGGACTAGTAGTGAATAACAAAAAATAAAAGTTTATCCAATTTACAATTAACAAGGGTAAAAAGGACATTTGCATATTAAAAGTTATTTAACAATTTATTTACCAAACACTACTCAACAACGTAAATCTATAATCCAGCAACTACGCCAAATAAATTAAAAACTTCTAATTAAAGTTATAATTTATAATTCGTTAAACTATAATTTATAATATATTTGAACAGTTGCTCCAAACACCTCCAAAGTCTTAGTTCATTTGTCAAACTTAGGCACTATTGGTGGTATACTATATAGGTACAATTTTTTTTTATTTTTATCTTTTTATCTTTTTTGGGTCAAATCAAAAATTATATTCATTTAGATCATCCCAAATAATCCTTTATTTTCATCCAAAAAAGTGAAGTAGTCAAATCAATAAAAAAGATGAAAATAAAAAATGTATCAAATAAATAATCTTTTTTAGCATTATTATTATTATTATTTGAGAATTTTTTTAAAATCTCTGATATTAAGATTTTATAAAATAAATGACATACAGTATTTTTCATAGTAGTTAAGGTCCCTCAAACATTTTCACAGAGAAAATTCGATTCAGAAAAATTTTGCCCGATTTAAAGAAATTTTGGCCTCGACTTAGAGAAATTTCAAATTTTTCTGTGATTATACTAAAGAAAATTTCTTTGTGAAAATTGAAATTTCTCTGAGTCAAGACCGAAATTTTTCTGAGTCGGGTGAAATTTCTTTAAATCAAATTTTTTCTATGAAAATGTTGAGGGACCTTAGCTAATAAAAAAAAAAAACATCTTTGACCTCCCCTACTACACAAAATTAAAGATAAATGTCTCACTAATTTTTCCCTTTTTATTTTTATTTTTTTGTCAATAAACTAGTTTTTAACCAACTTAAAGGATATTTAAATTATATTTATGACTCTAATACTTGGTGAGTCATAACCTAAAGTTATAATATGCAATTATTATCATAATAACAAAGATAAATAGAACCGAAAGGAAAGAATATATAGGGTATTCAGAAGGTTAGCGGCTTGATCCTTGGGAAGGTCCCATATAGGGGTGCATCCATACGCACTTTATCATAAAAATGTGTTATTACATTACAAAATTTTATAATATCAATTACAAAATAAACATTTTTTTTATAAATTTCTGTTTACTTACTTATGTTTCATTTAGTTCATATTATTTTCTTATATTCCAGTAAGTTCTATGAGTGACATAGTTATCAAAATACTCCTAATAATATTCACATTTACAGTATGAATGTTCCGTGATGTGAATGTTCACACCGTCAGTATAAATGTTCACATTGTAAAATATGAATATTCACATCACCAAATTGCTAACCGTTCAAAAAATATTTGTAAGGGTAGAAATGTCTATAAAATACTTTAAATATGATAATTATGATTTAGTAGATCACATGTTCAAATAATAAAACTTATTGGAATACATTAATATCTTATGGATTAATTGGGATACAAACACTTGAAAAATGATTTTCTAATAAATCTCCCATACAAAATATATAAATTCATTATAAATTGACATAACAAAAAATGTTGTAACTAAGTTACAAATTTTTACAACATCAACTATAAAATTTTAGATATTTTGTTACGTCAATTTGTGACAAGATTACAAATTTTGTGATTGCTATTATGAAATTTTGTGATAAAATTATATATTTTTATAATAAGGTGCATATCTTAAACACTCCTAAAAGGATGCACATCATAAAATTTTATTTAATTATATTATATATATTTGTGGGTCAGCAAACTTTTTTGGGTAACATTTAAATTGGAACAATTGTTTTGGGATTGCCATTTTTAGTATTTATTTATTTATTGTCTCTGTTGAAAAGACCAAAAGAAAAAGGGAAAATTATTGAAAAATTGCATTCGAGAGAGTTTTGGACTGAGGAATCCTTCTTTATTTTTAATATTCTTGGAAGTCATATTTTTTTGGTAATGTTCACCGCAAGATCCCGTTTGTGTGTGTTTGGAAGTGGATTTTGTGACTTTTTTATGCTTGTTCTTGTGGATAACATGTTTGGCAAGTATGGGAATCCAGTGATTATGTTTCCACTATGGGAAGGACGATGGAGGGGGCTAATCTTCTGTGCCACACAATGGATGGGCATGCACACATTACCACTCAATGACCAGCCTGACCACACAAAAAACAACTAAGGTTAGCCCTCACCATTCACCTAAACGGACATATTGACACATCATATAGTAGCACATTTCATGACGTAAGAGCAAACATTTGCAGAATACCACACATATTACCACATTGCCACACCATTCACGCAAAACAGAATACAAACCACTATATTACCATACTTGCCATAAAAACAACACATTGACACATTGTCACGCAGCAACACTAGAAGTACTATTTCGGTTGAGCAAACCAAATGTTTGTGTGGTACCAAACGTGTCATCCATAGTTCATATACCAAAAACCCAGATCACCATTGTGGTATTTCCTTAGACAGACACTAATTTAGTGGGATGTAGGGGTTATTTCCTTTATCAATGTGGGTTCTCACATCGCACCAATTACACCCCTACCAATCTGGGAACATGATGGCCTCAATATTGCGTACGTCACTTACCTGCATGCTCGCCACACTAGGAAACTCTTCCAAATCTACAATCGCAAAAGGATTTCTAGACCAAATCGGATGTGCACCAAATTTGGGAATCCCTAAAACTCGCAGATTTGGGATCCAAATAATATCGAATATATCAAGGTTAGGTTGCCACAATTAGTCCGAATGTAGTTCACCGATTGCACCGATGGGGGTGTATTTTGCTCGCCCTAAAGTGGAATGTGGTCACACTTAGCTAACGACGGAGAAACGTTGTTAGCCGTAATCCTCAACCGTCGCCCATGAAACACTCCGGTGTGGATCGTTTCCTCTGTAACTTCGAACTTCAATACGGTTTTGCCTAACCTGAATAGAGGTGGACCAAATATTTGGTAAACTAGGTATATGTTTGGATTCAAAATGTGGCTTTAGTGACGTGGGTGGGCCAAACTAATGTAACAGCCCAAAAAAGACTATAGTGCATTTTTCTAAACGTGACAGGCCTGTAACATACGCAAAATGCATAAATGAACCTTAATCTCATACTCTGTGGACAGCAAATCGCCACAAAATGGGACTTCTGAGATTATTAAAAAACAATTAGGACTGCAGGGTTGACAAGTCATTCATCTGGGATTTATGGGTCAATCTCCCAAAAAAGAAAAAAAAATAAAATCCAAAACAATTTAGTAAATTTATTTTTTATTTTTTCAAATTTATCTACACAAGACCAACCTAAAAAGTAAAAAGTTTTGACATAATTTTAGGGGAAAAAAAAAACAAATCACTAAAAATAAAAAATAAAAAATTCAAAAAAAAAAATGTGACTTTTTTAATTATGTCATACTTACCCAGAAGAATGCAAAGAGTCCCACCATTGTTTTTATTGTAACAACAAAACAACCGATGCTTGGAAAACTCAAATCACTTTTTTTATATTTGTACTTTCTATCATTCTAGTGAAATTAAAAGAAATCATAAATGAGTAGAACAGTAAAAAAATAATTACATTACAAATCATATTTTTTTATATGTAGTTCTGACAAGTAGAAAAGACTTGCACAATAAACATAAAAAATTTGCACCATTATACTATTTGCAATGTTCCCTAAAATTAAAAGGTTCCATGTCCTTTTTTTTTTTATACAAATAAAATTAAAAAAAAATATATTATCAATCTTATCTTCTTTTAATGCTAGATTACACCTTAGAAATCCCAAATCTCTTTCTCTCATCTTTTGCTAGAAAAATAATAGAGAAAAAACAATCCAGTGTTGTTTCAAAAAAATAATTACAGAATTATTAAAAAACTTATGACTTTAATTATTAATGTTAATAAAAATTTTCACTGATCTGTAATTATTTTTATAAAAATGCACTAACACGTAATATTTCCAAAATAATACAGTAGAAGAATACAAGCGAATGCCAAAAAGCTTCCCAAATAGCCTCTTTAAAAGTGGCTTGTTAGCTATTATTATTAGTTTCATGTTTTTTTTTTTTTTTTTACTCCAATAGGGTAGTTAGTACGATAGCTATTTTAACAAAATTTTTACAGGCTAGCTACATTTGAAGAGTATTGGAAGACTCTTTAAATTAATTTATGTGGATAAATATGTCAAATAAAAAGTAACATTGAAAAACATAGATAAAAATTAGTTATGTAAAATAAAGAGCATACCTTTTTTATTCTTTAACTGGTAAAATGGGAGAGTGGCAATGGAATTGCTCTTAAACTGATAGCTGCAACGCCAACTTGTTTCAACTTGAAGTGACAAATACGACACAAACCCATCTCTCTTTAAGCCTCTCTATTTTAGATGCAATTGTTCAGTTTCTAGTTACTTGGCCATCTGGAAATAAGCAAATATAGCAATCATCTTGTATTGTTCAATTATATATATATATTGTACAAATTGTAGATGGTGAATTTGTTTTCACATGGGATTAGAGAGATGATACTCCTTATCCTGCACCTGCATGAGAAACCAAAGTCAGATATTATCCCCAACCTATAAGTCGGGAAGACCCTCCGACAATCAAGTGAGCACTCTGGCCAAGCATGATTGCAGTAGGAAAATAAAGGAATTGTAAGTTTGTGTAAATGTTTTTAGTTACCTCTATATGTCTCCTTATTTGTTTGCATGACTCCCTTTTTATAGTTTATTTATTTATTTATTTATTTATTTATAAGTCATGGTGTCCAGGACAGCATGTGCGCACCTTAACTAATTCCTAGAGACCAATCCCACTGTCCACTAGTGAAGGACCCAATTAAAGCCAAAATAGAGTTCTGTATAGACTGATCCAACACAAGAATTAATAGCAACTAAAAGATTTCGAACTTAAAACTTAGCGATGAGCAAACTCCTGAGTCCCAAACTTACATCATCAATCTTGTTGACTCTCGTTTATTTTGGGCTTTATTCGTTTGGTCTTACCCAATTTATTTGGGTTTATCTTTATTGGACTGGGTTGGATTTCCACCCTCCAAGTTTGGGAAGACTAAATAAGTGCACTTTTTGACTTTTATTGTATTATGTGTAGAAAAAATAGAGAGGAGATGTTGATTGATGTGACCCAAAAAAGATAAAAAGATGAAATAAGTGCACTTTTTTAGGTTAGCCAAACTTGGCAACAAATTTCTTATTTTAAATATATCTAATATAGAATATGAATATAAATTTGCCAAACTTCAAAAGAAGAGTACAACAATACCAAAATATGTAAAAATCAAATTTTCCAAAATTAAAATGGATAAAATTAAGATCAATTTCGCCACGTGCAAAATTAAGTGAATTAATTATAATATCAATTGATAATGCAATGTTAGAAGAAAAAAAAAACACTTAATTAATATATATTGCATTTCAAAAAGCAAGAAAAATATATTTTAAACAAATATTTTACAATGTAAAAATGTTTTCAAAAAAATACGTTCTCACTTCGATTTTTTTTCATAAACCCTAAAAAGATTTGAGCCGCCTCTAGGTTTATCACATGGTTAGAAACATGTGATAACGTTTACTAATCACAAACTATTTAGTTCTTCATATTTTCTCCTCAAAATCCCTACATTTAAAACCAATCACAAGGCTGTAAGAATTTTTTCTAAATATGATTTAATGTAGCTTATACATGATTATACTAGATTCATCTTATTAAGTAAGATACATGTACATCAATTAGATGGTGACTAATTATTGATGAATGCACCTATATATACATAATGTATAGAAGACTAATGAAGATAGTGTCAATGCATTGAATGTGATAGATTCATTATGAATGAATCTTAGAGATACATTATGTATCTATTATGAATGTAGAAGATACATTAATCTATCTAATGAGTTCATTAATATAAAAGATGCATTATGTATCATGAATTTAAAAGATACATTAATCTATTTAATGAAGTTCATTAAATGAATGGATTCTTTGATGGGAAGAATACTAGTATAAATAGTGTAAGATTCCAAACCACACTCTCCATCACAAAACTCAAGTTGTCGCCACAAGAAGGCTCCCATCGCCTAGAGAGAGAGAGAAGTGGTTTGAAAATCGTAGACAAGTAAAGAACTTGAAGATCAAGGTCTTCTATTCAAGATTTCTCTTTCTTAAAAGAGGATTTCATACTATCATGGATCAAAGTATGTATGCACTTATTTTGTATAGTAGAAATTTATATAGTTTTCATGTATAGAATTGAATCCTTAATGGTTTTTAGTTTATGTTTCGCAAAGTTTTCTATCAATTTGGTATCAGAGTATGGTTCTCAATTCTGATGCATGAAACGTATAAGTATGAATTTCATTTTATGATGATGTTTTGTGTAACAAGTGCATAACCTTGATTTACACTTGTCCAATTTTATTTTTATTTTTGGCCAATCTTATCCATTACATAATATAATCAAGAAAGCTACTTTTCACATGTCATAAAATTAACACCACAAGTTAAATATATCTAACTAGAAAACATAATTAGTTAGATACGAAATCAAGTTATCCTTCTGTTGGGCTGAATAACAATATTTTTTAGCAATTCATAAAAGTAAATGAGATGACTAATAAAAATAAACAATATAAAATAAAATAAAATAATCATTAAGACTGTAACGAGTTTATCACCGTTAGGCAGAAAAACTCAATGTCTCTTATTTTATTTTATTAACTAAAGCACGTGAGAAGTTTATCACCGTTGAGCAGAAAAACTTATTGCTATATTTATTATACTAATCATCTCGGTTGTTCAAACATACATAGTGTTGAACCTCCGTTGAGCTGATCAACAATGTTTCAACTCATAAGGTGTGTAACAAAACATTATAAGTGCATAAGACATTATCTTAATTACCACTTGTTCAATAATTTTCAATTTTTATTTTAATATCAATACAGCATTGAATCCTACTGCAATTAGTAGTTACTCGTCTGGTATTGAAACTTTGAGTGGAACTAATTTTAAGAAATGAAAGGAAGAAATTGGAATTGTTTGGGAATTATGGATTTAGACTATGCATTAAGAGAGCCAGCTCCTACAAAGCCTAATGATACAAGTTCTAAGGAACACATGGTTTTATATGAAAAATGGGAACGCTCTAATCGCTTAAGTCTAATGATTATGAAAGGCTTAATTATGCCTGCAATTCAAGGAGCAATCCCTGTTTCTGAAAGTGCAGTGAGCTATATGAAATCTATTCAAGAACAATTCATTGAAACTTCCAAATCCCTTGCTAGTACTCTCATGATTAAAATGATGACAATGAAATATGATGGTTTAAGTGGTGATCGTGAACATATCTTAAAGATAAATGACATGGCCTCTCAATTAAAGGGAATGGACATGGAAATTTCTGAAGGTTTTCTTGTTCATTTCATTATGACTTCTCTTCCTACATAATTTGGTCCTTTTAAAATCAATTATAATACTCAAAAAGATAAGTAGAAGATGAGCGAGTTAATTGCCATGTGTGTTCAAGAAAAAGAGAGGCTTAAAGCTGAAAAGCCTGATATGGCTCACCTTACCACCTTGGGTCCAACCAAAAAGATTTTCAAGAAAGGCAAAAGTAAGAAGAAGAAGAAGAAGAAGAAGAAGAAGAAGAAGAAGAAGAAGAATGCAAATGATGAAACTCACAAGGCTAATGAAGAAAATAAGATTCGATGCCATTTCTGTCGAAAGAAAGGTCACATAAGAAAGACTGTCCAGGTTTTAAAAGTTGGTTGGACAAGAAAGGTAACACTCAATGCTTTGTGTCTTATGAATCCTTTTTGGTAGATGTTCCACCAAATTCTTGGTGGATTGACACTAGTGCAAGTATTCACATAACAAATTCCATGCAGGGATACCTTACAAATCGGAAACTAAATAAAGGAGAACGAACCATTACGATTGGGAATGGAATAGAAGTGGACGCTGGGGATATTGGCACCCTCCGTCTAATTTTAGACTTTGGTTTCATTTTGGATTTAGTAAACATAGTTTATGTTCCTGTTTTTACTAGAAACCTAATTTCTGTTTCACAACTTGATTCTTGTGGTTACGAATTTAAGTTTGGAAATGATAGAGTCTCTTTATTCCACAATTCTCATATGATTGGTTCTAGTACTTTATATGGTAATCTTTATTCATTGAATTTAGATTCCACTTATGCACAATCTCTTTTATCATTTAATGTGAACGACTTGGTAAATAAAAAGAGAAAGCGAGTGAATGAAAATTCATCTATGTTGTGGCATAAGCGCTTGGGCCATATATCAAGAGAAAGGATGGAACGCCTTATTAAGGACGGGATTTTAAGTTCACTTGATTTTTCTAATTTTAGTACTTGTGTGAATTGCATTAAAGGAAAATACACAAAGACAAAGAAAAAGGGTGCTATTAGGACTACTGAATTATTAGACACAATTCATACTGATATATGTAGTCCCTTTACTATTCTAACTATTTCTGGACGTAAATACTTTATTACTTTTATTGATGACTTTTCTAGGTATACTTATGTGTATCTTATTCGTGAAAAATCAGAAGCACTGGATATGTTCAAACTCTATAAAGCTGAAGTTGAAAATCAACTTGGCAAACGGATTAAAAGTGTAAGATCTGATAGAGATGGTAAATATTATGGTAGATTCACTAACTCGGGTCAAAATCCAAGTGTTTTTGCTTTATTTTTGGCTGAGAATGGTATTGTTGCTAACTACACAATGCCTGGTACACCTGAGCAAAATGGTGTAGCTGAGCGACGAAACCGTACTCTTTTGGACATGATGAGAAGCATAATGAGTAACTCTTCTTTGCCAGATTACTTGTGGGGTGAAGCTTTAAAAACTGTTGTACATGTTCTTAATAGGGTTCCTAGTAAGGTTGTGCCTGTAACTCCTTATGAGTTGTGGGTTGGTAGGAAATCTAATTTGAATTATTTACATGTATGGGGTTGTCCTGCTGAAGCAAAAATTTTAAACCCACAAATAAAGAAATTAGACCCTAGAACTATAAGTTGTTTTTTCATTGGATATCCTGAGAGATCAAAAGGTTTTAGATTCTATTGTTCCACTCATAGCACAAGAATTGTTGAAACTAGACATGCTGTGTTCTTAGAGGATGAAAACATTAGTGGGAGTATGAATCTCAAAAATGTTTCTTTGGAGGAAAATCATGCTTTTATGCCTTCCACGATTATCCAAGAAAATGTAGTACCTGAACCTATTGGTACTCAAGAGATTTCTCACATTGAAAAAGAAGTTGTCCCAGTTGCAAAACAACATTTACGCAGATCACAAAGAGAAAAGAAACCAGCCATATCAGATGACTATGAGGTTTACCTAATGAGTGTGATATAGGCTTAGAGAACGATCATGTTTCTTATGCTCAAGCCATGAATAATGGAAATTCAACTCAATGGTTAAATGCCATGAAAGATGAGTTAAAATCCATGAAAGATAACAATGTCTGAGATCTTATAGAATTGCCTAAGGGAGCCAAAACTGTTGGATGCAAATGGGTTTTTAAAACCAAGCGCGATCCTAAAGGCAATGTCGAAAGACACAAGGCCAGATTAGTTGCTAAAGGATACACTCAAAGAGAAGGGATAGACGATGAGGAAACTTATTATCCTGTTTCTAATAAGGATTCCTTGAGAATAGTCATGGCCTTAGTAGCTAATTATGATTTAGAGTTATATCAAATGGACGTTAAAACAACCTTTTTAAATGGTGACTTGCATGAAGTGGTCTACATGGACCAACCTGAAGGTTTTCAAGCTAAAAGCAAGGAAAATATTGTTTGTAGGCTTAAGAAGTCCATATATGGTCTAAAGCAGGCATCTCGACAACGGTATCTTAAATTTCATGAAGTTCTCACCAAATTTGATTTTAAGGATAATGTGGTTAATCAATGTGTCTACCTTAAAATCAGTGGGAGCAATATATGCATTATAGTTTTGTATGTTGATGATATATTTCTTGCTAGCAATAATTTGTGAATGATACATGAGACAAAGAAATTCCTTACGAGAAATTTTGAAATGGAAGATCTTGGTGAAGCCTCTTTTGTCATTTGGATAGAAATTCACCGAGATAGGTCTCATGGTATTTTAGGATTGTCCTAAAGAGCCTATATCAAAAAGGTTCTTAAGAGGTTCAACATGCAGAACTGTTCAAGTAGTGTTGCCCCTATTGTTAAGGGTGATAAATATAGTGAATCTCAGCGTCCCAGAAATAATTTAGAAAGGTAACAAATGAAAGAAATTCATATGCCTCTGCAGTTGGGAGCATTATGTATGCTCAAGTTTGTACCCGTCCTAACATAGCATTTGTAGTTGGTATGCTTGGTCGATACCAAAGCAATCCCGGACTTGATCATTGGAAAGCAGTTAAGAAAGTGTTGCGATATTTACAAGACACTAAGGATTACATGCTCATTTATCAAAGAACAAATAGCCTTGAAGTAATTGGTTATTCAAATGTTGATAATGCTGGATGTAAAGACACTTGAAAGTCCACTTCTGGGTACATTTTTATGCTTGCTAATGGCCCATTTCATGGAAGAGTCATAAGCAGTCTCTGATAGCCTCTTCCACTATGGAGGCAGAGTTCATAGCATGTTATGAAGCCACATGTCATGCAGTATGGCTAAAGAATTTCATATCTAGATTACAACTTGTCGATTTAATTTTGAGGGCCTTACAGATTTGCTGTGATAATGATGTTGCTGTTCAGTTCTCCAATAATAACAAAACTTTAGGAGGATCAAAGCATATTGATATCAAGTATCTAGTTATTAAAGAAAGGGTTCTGAATCAGACTGTTTTCATAACTCATATTGGCACTACACTCATGTTGGCAGATCCTTTAACTAAAGGTCTTGCGCCTAAGCTCTTTCAAGAACATGTTACGCGCATGGGCTTAGCAGAAAGTTTATCATGTTTAGACTTGAAATAAGTGTATGATAATTGTTATGTTATAATCATCTTATGTTAGTAACGATTATGTTTGTTGTTTTCATTCTTCATACTTGTGCACAATTTAGAAGAAAATATAAACAACGGGACCGTTATAGATGAATTAGCATTAATCACCAATATGTTGCTAATGTTATCTCTGTGATTTAAGATTCACTTATTCATGTTGATGGAAAATATTAACACTATAACCATTGTACAGTCTTGATCAATATGTAAATCATTGACTACAATGATTTGGTGCTAATAATTTCATTGAACAAAATCTAATGGTGATAGTGCAATCTTCTAGTAGGAGAACGTTGGCCATATTATGATAATCTGGTGACATAATATAATCATGCAAGCCAAGTGGGAGATTGTAAGAATTTTTCCTAAATATGGCTTAATGTGGCTTATGCATGATTATACTAGATTCATCTTATTAAGCAAGATACATGTACATCAATTAGATGGTGACTAATTATTGATGAATGCACCTATATATACATAATGTATAGAAGACTAATGAAGATAGAGTCAATGTATTGAATGTGATAAATTCATTATGAATGAATCTTAGAGATGCATTATGTATCTATTATGAATGTAGAAGATACATTAATCTATCTAATGAGTTCATTAATATAGAAGATGCATTATGTATCATGAATGTAAAAGATGCATTACTCTATTTAATGAAGTTCATTGAATGAATGGATTCTTTGATGAGAAGAATACTATTATAAATAGTGTAATGTCCCAAACCACAGTCTCCATCACAAAACTCAAGTTGTCACCACAAGAAGGCTCCCATCGCCTAGAGAGAGAGAAGTGGCTTGAAGATCTTAGACAAGTAAAGAACTTGAAGAACAAGGTCTTCTATTCAAGGTTTCTCTTTCTTAAAAGAGGATTTCATACTATCATGGATCAAGGTATGTATACACTTATTTTGTATAGTAGAAATTCATATAGTTTTTATGTATAGAATTGAATCCTTAATGGTTTTTAGTTTATGTTCCGCAAAGTTTTCTATCAAAGGCTACCACTTTAGCCATACTCTCATCCAATCAAAAAAATTGCTGAATAGAAAGGTTATACATAATACACATCTTGTTTGGAAATACAAACCACTACCTGACTCCAATAATTGCACGGGGACAAAATACAACATAGTGAAATCCAATTATACACTGCCTTTTAAGAAAGGGTATATGTGGTGTTCGAATCCGTTCCATATCAGTTCGTTAGAAATTTTTAATCCACCTTCTAAGTGTCATATTTATAAACTTTTAAAAGATTTTTTATACTGAAGGAAGAACAAAATTATACATGTCCATGTGATATAAAGTGGACAATATCTTGGTGCGTACTATGGCAGTGAGGTGGTCAGCACAAATGGCGCCGTATATGAGAAACCTAATTCCACCTATGGACCCACACACTTTCGGGGCTGATCCGGAGGGTTTGAATCCGTCATACATCGGTCTGCTAAGAATTCTTAACCCACCTTATAAATGTGATGTTGGTGAAAATAGCAGAAAAATTATATTATATTGATAAATAATGCAAAGAAAATGAGATACAAATAAATCAAGCTGAGGCACGGATATCTCATTTTCTTTAAGAAGATCAAGCCCACTGTGGTAGGAAGAACCCAAATACCGATGCAACAATCACCAAACTATGACTTGTCCCCTCTAAGATACAACAATCCGACCACTTGTCGTATGATTCAGGCCAACTCTGCACAAGATCGTGAACCCAAAGCTCCACCAAGAAAAAATACCTTTCTTTAACTAGTAATCTCTCAAATATAAAAAAAAAAAAAATAGTTGGTGTAGAAAAAAATAGATGAGAGGAACTATTTATAGGCCACTAGGACCGTACAATTTACACCAAAAAATAATAATGACCATTAAACTAGAGAAAATGGAGAGTCTCCAAATATTAACTCACCACCAAGTCCATGAACTTCCAATTAGTCTCCATTCATAAACATGACAAAAGGTCACCAAAAAACAATAAATCTCCATTCACCAAACAAAATGAGATTCATGAAGAAGACAAAATAAGATTCATGAACAAGAACAAAAAAAAGTCACAAAAATAAATAAATAAATAAAAGATATTAAAATGGTCCAACATGTGACATACCCACAAACCTTCAAGAGGTCTTTTCTAGTGAAGGAATAACAAAACTGTGCGTGCCCCTAGTACAAAGCGGACATTATTTTGGTACATGCTATGGTAATGGATTGGTCTGCACAGTATCACATTCTCACAAATTTAAATATAAATTTGACAATTTGAGAGAGCTGTCTAGGTTGTAGGCATCGATTCTATTTTGATAATTTAAATTATTAATTTTGTAAGATTTTTTGTGTATAATATTTATAAAAAAAAAATTTTAATCGTAATCTTTTTCATTCTGTAGTTGTAGTCTTGAAAAAATAGATGATAATATGTAAATGTTATGATCATCGAATCGAATTAATTTTTTTATAAATTTTTTATCAGCAAAAAGAAACTTTACTGATGAAAATCATATTCAGTATATATGAAATTGCATTAATAAAAGAAAGACAAAACAAAAAGTATCAGCAGGGGGGCATAGGCCCACAAGGCCATGGCCTAGGGCCCCTCAAAATAGACTCAAAAAATAGGCCTCCTCTTATTATAGTATAGTGTAATATATTAAGTATATTTTAAGTTCAAAAAAAATTAAAGAAGGTCCAAACTAACTTAAAATAAATTGACTCATTAAAAAATTAAAAGGCCAATTCAAAAAAAGTAGCATTGTTATCCATTGAAAATAGACCCAAAAAAGGGTAGTTTAGTGTAATATATTAAGCATATTTTAAATCCAAAAAAAATTAAGGAAGGCCCAAATTAACTTAAAATAATTTGATCCATTAAAAAATTGAAAGACCCATTTAAAATAATTAGCATTGTTATCCATTAAAAATGATTTTGCAAAAAAAAAAAAACTAGATTATGTAAGTATTTTTGATTTATTTGCTTCTAAAAATGCAAGAAGAGCAAGGATCAAGCGATAAATATTAGTTGTTGTAATGTAATGCTAAGTATTTTTTGTGATTTTGACACAAATCTTTTGTCCTTTACTTTCAATTTTTTTTTTTTTTTTTTTCATTCAATGAAAAAAACAAATGTGAAGGGCCCTAGAATTTATTAGTTAATTATTGACTTTGGGTCCCAAAAATCTCAGGGCCGGACCTGAGTATCGGAGTGAAACTTTCCAATCTGAATTAGATTACCAGCTCAAACTAAAGGAGCTGGTGAAGAGCCAACAAAAAAGAGAAAAAAAAAAAACAACCAGAAAGAACAGCCCCAAACAAAACTAGCCAAAAAGGTCCTATGCAAAATTTGGATAAAAAAAAAAAAAAAAAAAAAGTACTATGCAAAACAAAACAAAGGACCAACCAAAGATAATAAACCACTTGCAGCAAACAGCCCCAACCATATGTAACCAATAGTAGCCGCAGCCACAACCATACCATCTCAGACCATAGCAGCTGCAAAACACAGGCAAAGTAGGTCATGTACTAGGGACAGAACAGAGTAGCAAAGCAGACCCACCAGCATCAGTAACACTTCTAAGAGTGATACTACCAACCCACTTTTATCAATTTAAAAATTATCTAAAATATTTATGTTGTGATTCATATTTATTTTATATATGAATTTCACATTACACAAATTCAATTATAATCACACAATCTCATTCAAGGTAAATTCAGAGAAGTTAAAGGTGGGTACCTAGAATTATTCACAACACTAATCAGTTTATTTGGTTTCACTTTTCAATAAATTAAATTTTTTTGTTTTCTGTATTTTTTATTTTCACTGAATTTTTTTTAAGACTTTAACCAATTTTTTTAGTTTTTAAATATACCTAACATAAAAATATTTAAAAAGTATAACATTTGTGAAAAAAATATTTAAAAAATTCACTAAACACGAAAAATATAAAAAATATACAAAAATTCAATACATTTTCGTATTCTTATATATTTATTGATTTTTTTACAAATATTTTACTTTTTGAATACATCTAAGTAAGGTGCGTCGAAAAAAGTAAAAATTGCTTAAAATTTTAATATTCACTAAAAATTAAAAAAAAATACGAAAAACAAAAAACTCAATTTCCAGAAAATTGAATCCAAAAAATTAAAACTAAAATAAAATCTTCATATCAAGTTTTCTTAATATATTTTTTTTGAATTAATAGTATGATTTATTCACTTAATCTTTTTTTTGTCATTCTATTAACAATCAGTGACGGAGGCAAGTAAGGACCGGAGGGCATGTGTCGTCCTCAACTTTCGAAAAATTGCACTTTTGCCTCTAGTTAAAAACAAAAAAACAAAATCTATTAAAATATGACATTAAAATTGCACATACGGGGCATGCCCCGCACCTCCAACTACAGGTGCATATAATGCAGTATGCACCCTGGCCAGCCCCCAGTTTCCCGCACGTGCAGCCTCACATCCCGTACGTGTGGCCCTTCTTCCGCACGTATGGCCAAGGCCCCCGCACATGCAGCTCTGCCCTCAGCCCAGAAAATTTTCAGCTCAAATGAAAAACCCCCAAATTCAACTTTAAGTCTCCCAAAACAAGTCAAACTTAGAATTGAAATAAATAGAGACGAAAATTTTGAGAAAGAGACTTCAAAAGCGAAGAACCCAACAGTCGACAAGACCTCAAGTTAGACCCCGACACTCTAACACGATGAACCTCAACACGCACAAAAGGGAAGTAAAACAGGTTACGTACTCGGTCATCACAGATTCTATAGGTTCTATGGGTTCAAACATAGAATGTTGGAAGGATTCAGGTAAATCTACTCGGTATGGTGGATTAGAAGAGTGATGACTCATACTAGACAAACTTCGGCTAAGAGGTCTTTGAAATTTAAGATAAACATTACCTCCTTGTGTCTAGATAACATCATCTGAGGTTTGTCTGATGATTGGCCTAACTAGTACAGCATTCTTAATTTGCCATCTTTCTAGAAAAGTAACATTATTCCAAGGAATCATCCTAGGAACTGCAACCTGGCTACTGAAAAGATTAGTGTCAATAAGGACAGTTTGTCCTAACTCACTGTGTTTTCTGATAGATGGGTTTAAAGTACTTAAAACCTTAAGATGAATCCTGAAAATAGCAGATAACGGTGGGGATCCTGGTAAATACTGATAACCATTAGTCAAAATTCTTAGTTCAAGAACTTTAGACTTGTCAGAGTCTATGAGTGCT
The DNA here is from genome assembly GCA_036172215.1 of Camellia granthamiana. Lineage (NCBI taxonomy): Eukaryota > Viridiplantae > Streptophyta > Magnoliopsida > Ericales > Theaceae > Camellia > Camellia granthamiana. The sequence continues at coordinate 75,527,989 of CM069915.1, read as the reverse complement.
ATACTCAAATTCGGAAAAATATTGAAATATACTGGTCCATGAGACAAACTGGTTTCAATAGCTCCCATCAAAGAAGCTTTCCAAACAATGCATCTACCATCCCTGAGTGTACAAGTAAGACTGGTATTTTGTCCTAACAGAGTTAAATGTTTAAAAGCTATCTGGACAAGTGCTATGTGGACATATTTATATTTTTTCAGAGAAGGTACTAAATCTTGCATTTGTAGTAATTGGATTACTTCATCTTCATTCTGTAAAGGAACTTCATGTTCAAAAGTTTTAATGATTTTTCTACTGGTGAAATCAAAAGTTCCAATTTTATAAATAGTGTCTGGTTTTACTTTTGGGATTGTCCATTTATCAAGGGCTTCCCTTACATCCTGATAAACTACTAATTCTACTGCCTCTGATGTAGAAGCTATTGTATTGGCTACTGTTACGATGGCTGCGTCTTCTGCCATAACTTGTTAGTGACCATATATGTATAATTTAAATATTATATATATGTATTATGTTCATGTATAAACTTGTCTCTGATACCAACTAAGTGCTCGAAAATGGGTGAGTCTAAGCACATCTGTCAATGGTTTATAAGATATAAAGGTCTTACATACAATCCCTACTGGTGGACTAACCTAAACGCGACTTGGGTGACATCCCACTTCTCCTAACTCCATTCTTCCCTTATTTGGCACAAACCCAGGAATATAAATACACATAATTACAAGTATATAATAAGCAAATTATGACATATATGGCCTCATGATTTTACTGTTGGGGTAGAGGCCTAACGGCGGCCGCCCACACACAGATATGTTCCTGTATTTGCTGTTGGATTCTGTGTATTTATTGTTTACAGAATTCTACCTGTTGTATAGCCCACGGTTGAAGATATGGATCTTGAAGAAAACTTAAATAATTAATACGACTTGTAATATAAAATTCTAAAACATTTAATAAATCAACCAGTATATCTACAGAGGGCATGCATTAAAGAAATGAATACTTACAATCACAATCTTCAAAGCAATTTAATTCTTCAACACTTAATTTATATATTAGAGAAATGTTTACAAGATGAGAGAGGGAAAGCACAAATATTTTAAGACGACTAAAAATAAAACAAACTTGGAAAAACTCTACCTCAACAAGGGTGAGGTCCTTTCCTTTTATAATACAGAAAAGAAAATGATAAGACAAGGTTGAGGACAGGTGACGTGTCCTGAATGGTTGGAGTCGATCGTCCTTATCATCAAGCTGAGCTGGTATGATTGTAATACAGCATCCTTATCTTTATTTTGTCGGTGGCTGACTAGTTAGCAGATAAAATATCTGCTCTTCTGGAAATTGATGTACTGATTTTGTCTATTTGTGCCGACGGTTCTGTTAGTGGGAAACAAAGCGCATCATGCTTTGCCTTTTCCTTTTTTATCTTTTTCTTTGTCAATTTTGTCGGCAATCATGCTGGTGAGCAAATCCCAAAAATCTCTAAAATTGGGTTCATCATCTTCTGGTGCCTGCGATTATCCAGCTAATACTGCAAACTCATTTTTATCCCGGTCAAGATCTTCATGATCTTGGCTACTGGTAACAGATTTCATAGAGGTATTATCACTGGAAATTGTTGGGAGAAATTGTTCCTTCATAAAATCCATACTTTTAATAATTAATTCTATTTGTGACAAATTAGGATATTTTTGTCTTAAATCTATTTGAATTTGTAAAAACGGCTTTTGAGTAACTGGTTGACTGAGAATTGTCTTTGGAATAGCATTCCAACAGGCTTGAGAATGGGCCTTGATTTTCTGGACAGTTTCTGGTAAAGTAGGGTTCATACCCTTATCCCACCATCTCACAAAGAAAACCCTTTTGAGACGTGGGATCTTATTCTGATGATCACACTAAAAGTTCCATTTCCAAATCCATGGAATACCAAAATAGATTGTGAAGTGGACTAAGGATTTTGTGATAGAAATATCCTTGTTTATTGGTATATGGGAATATGCCACATGCCATTCATTATATGCTTCCCTGATTGGTACTGGTAGAACTTCTAATTATAATCCAAATTTATCCCACCAAATGAGGAACCAAGAAGGGACATCGTTTTTAAGGACATCGGGGCAGATATGGATAAACCAGGAATGATTGTTAATGGGATTCTGGTAGTAAAAAGTTTGAGTAAAAGCATCGATATAGTCCCAGTAACTATATCGTGTCTTGCGGTTACGGATGTCAAGTTGGCGAGTTGTGTGCGGATGGATGCCCCATGTGGAAATGGACATAATATTTCTGATAGTAATTTTGCTATACTGGATAGGGCTAGCTGTTTTGGAGGGATCATGCAAAGTGTGCTTGATCTCAGCAGCGGCGGTTTCAATAAGTATCTTTTCGTAGACATAACGATACTGGTCAAAATGAGAAGGAAATTGTTGCGTAGTAAGATACCTATGCTTAATTTCCCATGGATCGGACATCCATTGTTCATCTGCTAGTTCAATATAGAGGACTGTTTCTTCAGTAATACTGTTAGTGGTATATTGTTCATTTGGTTTAAGGAGAATATCTTTAACCGTTTGACTGGATTCACCTTTACTATTAGAGACTTGGAGCCTGGGAAATTCTGTTTGGTAGGGATCGGATCCCCGACCACGGCCTCGGCGGCCCCGGCCTCTACTGGTCATGAGTTTCCTGGGCCCTGTAAATACTCACAAGTTAGAAAGTTGGGTAAAGAATTTTGTTCACCTTTAATATATTCAATATCAAAGTCAAATACTGATAAAATACTTTGCCATGAAGCAAATATCTGTTTAGATGCTAAATTTAAAACATCTTTTTTAAAAATCTGTTTAGTTGCATAGCAATCAACTCTAATAAGGAAATGCTGATTGAGAAGATCATCCTGGAATTTTAAAACACATTTAATAATTGCTAAACATTCATGTTTAATGGTTGGATAGTTTAAGGCAGGGCCTTTGCAACTACCGGAGTGAAAACGTAAAAGTTCTTCTGTTAATGTGGTAGGGTTAATTTGTTTCAAAATACCACCAAAACCCTGGTTAGAAGCATCTGTTTCAACAATTTTCTTCCATGATGGATTAGGAAGATGAAGGCAAGGAAGTTGCTTAACTTTAGCCTTAATTTTCTGTACTGCTTGGGTATGTTCCATAGACCAAGGAGGAGGATTTTTCTGTAATCTGGTATAAAGAATAGCTGCATTCTTGGATTACTGATGATAGTAGTTGCAAATATAGTTTGAACTACCGAGAAATCGCTGTAATTGAGTTTTATCTTTAATTTCATCAAGAAATTTAGATGCAAACTCGATACTGCGATTAATGGGTATAATACTCCCATTATGAATATTATGACCAAAAAATCGTACTATTGTTTGGAAAAGTTTCATTTTTGCTGCAGAAATAACCAAACCATTTCTGATAATAACATGCTTCAATATATGAAGATGTTTAATATGCTGATCAATAAAGGATGAAAAAATAAGAACATCATTGATAAAACAGATAGAAAATTTTGTATAGTGAGTAAAGATGTCATTCATGATATGCTGAAATTCTGAAGGAACATTTTTTAAGCCAAATGACATAACATTCCATTCAAAATACCCAAAAGGTACTGTAAAAAGCAGTTTTATAGCGGTCCTTATCAACAATTTGAACTTGCCAATATCCTGATTTAAGATCAAATTTAGAGAATATAACAGCATCCTGTAAACGATCTAAAAGATCTTTTTTATTCGGAAGTGGATATCTAATCCATTTTAAAGCATCATTAAGAGGTTTGTGATTAATTACCAATCTTGGCACACCTCTTTCTATTTCTGCATTTTTATTAACATAAAATGTTATACAACTCCAAAGAGAGTGGCTAATTCTGATTAATTTTTTTTTTTTTTTTGGAGGAGAGAATGAATTTCTGTTTTGCAAAGTTCAAGGTAGTCTTTTTTCATTTGACTAGGGCGAGCTTTGGTGGGGATGAATTTTTCATCAAAGTTAGGTTCATATGGAAGAGAGACAATATGACGCTTTCTTTCCCAAAAAGCATTCGGAAGATCACTACAAATTTCTTTTTGAAATTCTTTTTCAATGAGTTTGATTTTATTCTGTAAAGAAGGTTGTTGTAACCATTGTTCAGTTGTAAGAAAATGGATTTCTACTTGAAGAAAATTAATTTATTTTTCTTTAAAAGTAACTAGACCACGGATTTGATCTAGCTCTTCTGTATAAGGTTTTGTTATGAATTCAAAAATAAGTGGTTGATTATTGATAGTTGTGTGAATGCCTATAGGATCTATCTTAGTTATAGGCATCAATAGACATAAAAATGGTGTTCCCAAAATAATAGTTGGGGACATATTTCTGATAAGGAAAAAAGATGTAGATAAACATATGCCTTGGTTACAGATAAGAGCTTCAGGTATTTTATACTTGATATGCATAGAATCACCACTAGCACTAGTAAGTGACTGAGTAGTTTTCTGAAAATATCTGGTTGGAATTAATCCTTCCTATATACAATTCATGTTAGCACCTGTGGACTCGCCTTTTTCCGCGCCCCCGCCTTTCGGAAAGGGTCAAAATGAAAGGCCTCACAGTTCGGACTCCCGTGGTTCTGATTCTAGTCCCATAAGTGCAATGTGAAACTGATAATCACCAAAGAGTCCAAATTCGGCAAATCCTTTTGGAAAATCAGTTTTAAATCAAATAATGCCAAAATTGGACTGCTTTGCCAGATATAGAATCGCCACCTAAATATTTTGTTTTGGGGAAATTTAGGAAACCCTGACTCATGCCAAAGGCCACATGTCTGTCATCACCAAAGTTACCTCGGCTCGAGAACTTAGGTACGAGAGGGGAAGGTCCTGAAATGAGCAACCCCGCTCGCCCGATCAAAGATCGGCCTCTACTAATCATGATATGAAATTTTATAAACATCATGTGTTCTTATTCCGGTTATTAGCTAACATTACTATGTGACGCACACAGAGCAAGTATAGACTACGTCGCAAGACTTGGAACAATTCAACTCGTGTTTGTTTTCGAAAATGGTTTGAATTTGTCACCCTCAAGTGGGCTTAAAGATGCAGTTTTGCCACCAAACATAGTGGGCTTAAAACAGGATTTGCCACAACAAAGTGGGCTTAAAACTCACATTCATTAAATTGTTCCAATTCAAACAACAAGCCTTCATCCATAGGCATTCATGCAGTTTAGCAAATAAGCAGATAGCCTCATGGCAAGCATGCGAAATATGGCAATATAACAATCACACTCATGCAAGTATATTAAAGCACAAAACTTACCGAGTACTCCAAGCTAAAACAAAAACTAGTTAGAAAGGTGGATGATCCTAACTATGCAAGATGCCTAATGCAACACATGCAATATGCAATTAATAAGCTCAACTACTAATATGGCATATGAAACAATTTGAACAATATGCGATTAAACACGTATTCAAATAAGTATTGAAATTGCAATGCAGTTTGTATGATGCGCCGAGCCTCGGTGCATGAAATACGAATGAATGGATGCAAACATGCAAGCATAAGGTATGCTAATTGAAAATGTCCCTAATCTAACCATCGAAAGCGATTAAATAAAAGGAAGAAAAACGTCGGGTTGGAAGACATGCACACACGCACGCACACTTATTACAACATTACGCCCTCACGAATGAGGGTCCGAATAAATAAGCTAAGCTACTACAACACTTGAAATTAATTAACTATTCTAGTTAACTAATTATTACAAACTGAATTAAGCTAATTAATTACAAAATGAATTAATTAACTAAATAATTACAACACTTGTATGAATGAATTAGCAATAACCAACTAATTAAGCAAAGCAAGTAAATGGCCTAGAGGAGTCAGGGATGCATCCATGCTCGGCTTCTCCACCCGAAAAGCCACCACCTTGCCACTGCAGCCTCTGTTTACACATTTTTGATCACTGAAAATTGCTTCCAGAATACCTCTGCTCCACCTCAGGAACACACTGAACAACTTTCTTCATTGATGGCCGGTCAGCCACTGCTGGCGGCTGTCGGCCACTGCTGGTGGCCAGTCGGCTACCCTTGCCCTGGACTTCCTTTTTTGCTGCAGCAGAGAGCAAACAAAGGCAAAACAGTGTATTCTCAAGGAGTATATGTACTGTTACTCTCCTTATCATTACACAAGTTCAAAGGAATGTAATTCTTGGCCCTCAAACCATTAACCAAGCATTTTCCATGCATGATGGCTAAAGAAACCAAGCCTGTACAAGCTTAATAAGTGCAAAACAAGACTCAAGACCATCACCCTATCATGTGTGATCAAGGGTGATGGAGACCAAAGAGATTGGCTCATTTCATCACTTTGAGTATGAAATGCTCCAATCTTCCTTGTGTTCAAAATAACGTCTGATTGAACACATGAAATGCAACACAATATGCTTATCTTGCCTCTTTTACTTGTTCATTTTGTTTACTCATTTTAGCTTACCAATCCATTCTTTAATCGATTAAATCCATTGGTGAGTGTCTTCAAAAGTGAAAGAAGTGTTAACCAAGGGGTAGTTCAAGGCATAAGGGGAGCTTCATGCCGTTGGTAATGAACCCTTAAAAGTGGATTAAACCATTAAGCATGAGCCTCAACCTCAAGCTTAAACAACCCTAAGGTTGAAACAACCCTCAAGACAAATGAAAAAGTGAAGAAACGAGGGAGGTTGCAGAGATTGTATATGCTGAAAATGAATGATAAAAGCACTAAAAACATGCAACCAACTCGTACCAATGCTAGTTAAAGCCTTAAAACGCTAAGCTAATGAAGGAATTAATACTACAACCATACCGTTGCCGTGCAAGGCTCAAATGAAACAAATGACCAAAAATAGAGGCAAAAAAGCCCTAGATATAGTCTAAAGCATGTTGGAATTAAGCTAACAAAAGCTAGAAAAATAAGCTAAAACATAGAGCATGTTAAGCTAATAAACAAAACACAAGGAGGGGAGGCTGCCCCCTCCATTTTTGAACTTCAAAACATGATTTTAGCCACTAAAATAGCTCTGAAAATCAGTATTTTAAATCTCAAAAATAGATAGCAAAAGGGTTGGAAACACAAGGGCAAAGGTCTCCAAAACAAGGTACAAAGAAGGATGGACCACCCCTCAACCTTTAATGGCCTTAAGACCCAAGCTTCAGCCCAAAAACACAGAGTTTTTATAGCCCAAAATCAGTTGGAAAACATGTTGGAATGAAGACAAGAATAGCTAAAACAATAAGCTAAAACATGAGGTTACACCACAACCATGCAAAAGACTACTCATACAACACAAACAGCCCAAAACAGAGCTAAAGTAGCCCAAATCAGAGGCAAAAACATGCTGGAAATAAGCTAAGTTAAGCTACAAAAACATACTAACATATAAGGCAACTAGGCATGCAAGCAAGACAACAAGGAGGGGAGGCTAACCCCTCCAATTTTGGACTTCAAAATAAGGTTTTTGTCACTGAAAAACCTCTGAATTTCGGTGGTTTAAAGGCCCAAAAAGTTTGATTTGAAGGTGAGGAAAGATGGCACAAAAGCTTTAACAACAAAGGAGTGAAAAGGGTGAACCACCCCCTAACTTGAAATGGCCTTAAACCAACACTTTTAACCCACAAAAACAGAGGTTTTTTCAGTTTAAAACCACCCCAAAAACAGTACAAAAAGATGGCAAAAACAAGTATGAAAAAACAAGCTTAAAGGGTAAAGGTTATAGCTCTTGAAGCCAAGCACACTTTAGGCACAAATGACACACCAAATCAAGCTAAAATCACCTTCTAAAGCTCAAAGAAGGTCCCAAGGAATCTCAACCCAAAGATAAGCAACTTTGGTTAAGGGTTCATAGGCAAACCAGAAGTGTATATCTATTTGTATGCATAAAAGGGCAAAAGAGAGAGAAATCTAGAGAGAGAGAATTGTAGAGAGAGAGGACTGGAGAGAGAGAGGCTCCCAAATCTTTCTAACCTTGAAAACAATAGAGAATGGCCTCTATATATAGAAATACAAGAGCTTTGGTTGAAAATATCAACAAAACAGACAGTTGGAGCTTGTGGGAGACAACTGGAGGTAAATATCTGCAAAATCTGAGCTTTCCTTGCACCAGTGGCTGACCGGCCATCATTGGTGGCCGACCAAAAAATCTGCTTTTTGGGCCTGACTTCAAACAAGCATATCTCCTTCATCTGGACTCCTTTTCAGGTCATTATTGAGTCTAAATTAAAGCTCTGGAAGTCTTCTTTCCAATGGTGGCAGCCTCACATCAAAATTTCAAGTGTGCAAAAAGATATGCCTCTTTTAGTGAAGATTGCTCAGTTTCGGTCCTAACCAGATTGATGCCCAACTTCAACCAGCCATAGCTCCCTCATCCAGACTCGGTTTTAGGAGATTCTTGAATGTAAAATGAAGCCCTGGAAGTCCAATTTCCAAAGGTGGGGGCCTCATAGCTAAAATCCAAGTGTACAAAAGGATAGGCCTGATTTAGCGAGGGCTACTCGACTCTCTCTTAACGGTTCATGCCCAACTTCTTCCCCAACTAGGTTTCTTCCCTCTCCTCCAACTTTCTTCAACTCCAAACCTCTAAATAAGGTGTTTTGAAAAAAATTTCAAAAAGTTCACATCTCTTTCATGCATTTTCACTTTGTCCTCGCTCGGTTTACCAAAAAGAGCAACATTTAACGAAATGCGAGCCTCGGAACATCATAGAAACTTTTTCAAAAATATTTTGAAAGAGAGGGTTTTAAGGTCTAAAAATCATTCTGGTCAAAATCGTTTTGGTCCAAAAATGGGGTGTGAGGTTGGGATTCAGAGCTCCTCTTGCCGAAGAAATCGAACATTTGCACTGCACAACTTTCATCACCAAGTAAGCAATCAGTGGCACCCAAGTCTTAAGGGCAGTCAAAAATGAGGTGTCTACAGCACCACTGTCAACAAGGACAGCTGCATCTTTGATAATAAAATTATTAATTTTGTAAGATTTTTTTTGTGTATATTATTTATGAAAAAAATTAAATCGTAATTTTTTTCATTTATAGCGATAGTCCTGAAAAAATAGATGATAGCATGTAAATGTTATGATTATCGAATCGAATTAATTTTTTTTATAAATTTTTTATCAGCAAAAAGGAACTTTACTGATGGAAACCATATTCAGTATATATGAAATTGCATTAATTAAAGAAAGACAAAAACAAAAAGTATTAGAGTGAAACTTTCCAATCTCAATTAGATTCCCAGCTCAAGCTAAAGAAGCTAGTGAAAAGCCAAAAAAAAATAGAAAAAAAAAAAAACAACTAGAAAGAACAGCCCCAAACAAAACTAGAATAGATTGGGTATTACACTGGTAGTCTTTACATTTTGTTGCTTGTGTCATTTTAGCCTCTATAGTTTTAATTGACTCAATTTTGACTTTTAATTTTACATTTTGTATCAGTTTAATCTAATTGATAAAGTTGTATGGTTTTTGACAGAAAATTTCCATCAAATTTATTAAGGTTAAGTCACTAAATTAATCAATATACAATTTTGCTTCTAAAAGTAAACTTGCCACTCATGAGCACATTTACCATAAAAAAATGTTAACAATTGAAAGCAATTGGACAAATTTGAGACAAAATAAAAAATTCATGGTCAAAATTGATTCAATTAAAATTATAGTGGCTAAAATGACACAATGACTAAAGTACATGGACTAATTGAAACGCCCCAAAATAATCCCACAAATCTATAACATCAATTCTGGTTCCAAATATAAAATAATAGCCATGTTCCTTTACATAAATTCCAAATGTTTTACAAAAATAATCTCACATGCGGTTATACATTCATTGATAAACTACTACATGAATCTATAGCATGTAAAATCATCAAATCAAAATGAATAAGGCCCTCAAGGGCTTACAAGTTCCAAGGCAATAGCCCGGTTACATTAGCCCTTGGCTTTACAAAAATTTACACAAAATAAAGAGCAATCTACTCTTCACAAGAACATATCCACGCCCTCAATTCGGCGGGATCACAACATCTTTACCTGCACCAAAACCCATAGGGGTGAACATAAAGCCCAGTAGAGAATTCTCACAAAGTGTATATAGTTATGCCAATTCCCTTAACATAATAAAAAAAATGCAAATGTAAAGCCATGCAAGTGTCAATAATGAAGGAAAATTTTATTTCAATGCACTATTTAGAAATCATCATGTTCATCATAATATTTTCCAATCTCACCAATTTTTTTGAATTTTCAATATTTAAATCAATAGGGGCGGTAAATACGACACTGGTAATCCCTAGGCTAGTGTTTGCAAGTAGACTTTACAAGTACTACCAAACTGTCATTTTTACCAGTATTAACCGGAAGGCTCGACACCTATCCGTGCGGTTTTCTGGTCTTTCACCCAGGACACTCAGGCCAACTTATCAAGTTCAACTACACCCCCTATCCGAACTTACCACGTATTTACCCCATGTACATTATCATAATTCTCATTGCAATATAATCTTTGTCAAAATAAATGTTTTTCTAACACATGCCAAGATGCACGATAATGATAATGTCTCAATTAAAACATGATGCAATAATTACTATTTCATAGCATTCTTTCATTCTCAAAATATCTCTACAACAATACCAATCAATTCCCATCTCTCATTTCATCTCTTCAAAGCCAATTCACAAAACTCATGTGTCTTCAACACACAATAACAATTTTTCTATCATGCACAATTCTAATCAATTTGCCTCTTCAAGTCATATGTGATGTTTTTCGAACATAAATCTCCCATGGGTTACAATCTTCACATTTCATGGCACACAATCATTCATCACTTTGCAACAACACAAGTTCAAGTAATTTAACAAACATGTTATAATAACTTCTCAATTTCTCATACTTCAATAGATTTCCATTTTTGCCAAACTTGTTATGAGATTTACTCTCAATCACCTTCATGACACAAAATAATAAGGAATTTCATAAACATTTTCTTATTTTCCAAAATCCCCAAATTCTAAGGTTTTGCATCAAAACCAAGACATCTCCCAATTTTTATGGTGAAAGTTCATCAAAACCAACTTTATGAAATAATAGATACAAGACCTTAAAGATCAACATAGAAACTTTTGAGTCTCCAAACTCTCCTTTGAGAAATCACATTATTTTGAGCCAAAACCGAAAATCTTAAAATAAATCCAAGAGAAGTATAAAATCAACACTCAATCTTGCAAAACATGTATATATGACTCAAGAAAACCCTACCTCAAAGTGTTGATGATGAAGAGAAGATGAAACCCTAGCTTTCAAGGAGGAGAGGATCTTGGATTTCCACCACACCCAATGAAGCCCTAACTTTAGATCTTCAAGATCTTGAGAGAGATGATGATGATCTTGACCCAAGATTAGCAAAATCAAAGAGTTTTAGATGTTTGAGGTGTTTTCTAGACAGAAAGGGGAGGAAAATAGGTTTTAGAGTGAGAGAGAGATGTGTATAATGAGTGATATATTCGGACCAAAAAGATACAAAAAACAGAGTTTCGGACTGCCCAGTTGGCCGCTCGTGCGGCCTTCCCGACCACTCGAGCAGCCCACCTTGACCGCTCGTGTGGCCCATTTTCTCCGCTCGTGCGTCAATTTCAGAATAGAATTTTTTGGGTGTCAAGCTTCACCGCTCGAGCACCCCTCCTCCGCACGTGCGGCCTTGGGCCCCGCACGTGCGGCCCTGGCCCAGCAACCCAAGTTTTCAACTTCGCTCCCGGGCACCCCGGATTCACCCGCGCACCCTCCGGAATGACCGAAATTCAACACCGAAAGAAATAAGAATTAGGAAACCATTTTCGGACATTTCAATCCAACGAAAATAAAAAGGAGAACGAAGCGAAGAAAGAAAGAAGAAGAAGAGGGAAAAAGAGGCCGGTCGTCACACTAATAGTGTAATTTGCCCGAATAGACTGGATGGTCAATGAATCTTAAAAAGGTAGGTAATATTAAATGAGAATTAGGAAAATTTATTACAAGTCAATAAACAAAGCTAGTGGAGCACAATTTTCACTTGTATCGGATACAAGATTCACTTGTAGCCTATTAAGGTAAGACGTAGGCCAATGTTTAAATTTTTTTTTTCTTTTTCCAATTTGAATGTTCTAATTCTCTAATTAGTGAAAATTAGTTTTTCTTTTTTGAATGTTATAACAGACAAACAGTTAACGTCTGTCAATAGTTTACTAGGACATAGACCTAACCACAATCTCTGCAAAGATGGTTTTAAACCTAAACGCGACTTGGGTGACGTCCCACTTAACCTTACTCTACTCTACCCTCAACTAGCACAAACCCAAGAATATAAATTATCATAATACAAATATATAACAATCAAATTATCACATATATGGTCTCATGATTTTACTGTTGAGGTGGAGGCCTAACAGCAGCCGCCCACACAATGATATGTTCTTGAATTTGTTGTTGTATTCTGTGAATCTGCTGCTCACAGAATTCTAACTATTGGATGACCCAAGGGTCAAAAAAGATGGTTAGAAAATGTAAATATTGATCACGACTGGTAATATAAAATTCTAAAACATGCAAAAGATTAACAAGTAAATTTACAGAGGGCATACATTAAAAAATACTTAGAAGGATTAATACCTTCAAAGCATAATTCAACACACAATTTATATTTAAGAATTTTTGTTACAGAGAGAGTTTATAAGGGAGGACCGAGATTGATACTTAGAAATTAAAACTTAAAATCACTCTGCCTCAACAAGGGTGAGGTTCTTCCCTTTTATAGACAAAGAAAAATGAAAAGAAAAGACAAGGTGAGGACAGGTGGTGTGTCCTTGATTGGGTGGAGTCGATTATCCTTATCCTCTGGCTGAGTGGGAATCTGCTTTTGACTCAGCATCCTTATTTTCTTTGGATGGATATGAGATTTTTATCTTCTCTTTTCTGGATGGCAGACAAGGAATCTGCTTTAGCCGAAAGATGTTTTTTCATTTTGTGCCGACGTTCTGGTGATTGATGCTGGTGGGAGACAAAGCTTTATTGTTTTCCATTTCCTTTTTTGTCTTTTTCTCTATCGATCTTTTCTGCAATCACACTAGTTAGAGAATCCCAAAAATCACCAAAATTTGGTTCGTCTTCTACTGGTTGTGATTCACCAACCAATACGGAAAATTGGTTGGCATCTTCTTCTTCGGAATCTTCCTGGTCATGGCTACTGGTAACAGATTTCATGGAAGAGTCATCTTTAGATAGAGTTTGAAGAAATTTCTCTTTCATGAAATCCATGCTTTTAACAATTAATTCTGTTTCAGACAAATTGGGAAATTTCTGCCTTAATTTTGTTTGAATCTGAACAAACGGATTAGAATTAACTGGTTGACTAGGTAGGGCTTTGGGAATAGCATCCCAGTAGGCCTGAGTATGGGCTTTAATTTTCTGGACAATTTCTGTTAAGGTAGGGTTCATACCCTTATCCCACCATCTTACAAAAAAGACCCTCTTGAGATGTAGGATTTTATTTTGATAATCACATTGAAAGTCCCATTTCCATATCTATGGAATTCCAAAACGGATAACGAAATGGACTAATGATTTACTAATAGAAATATTCTTATTTGCTCGTAAATGAGAGTAAGTAGTATGCCAATCATTGTATGCTTCTCTCACTGGTACTGGTAAAATTTCAAACTGAAGCCCAAATTTATCCCACCAAACGAGGAACCAATTTGGTAAATCGTTTTGAAGGACATCCGGACAAATTCGGATAAACCAAGAATGGTTATTAATTGGATTCTAGTAATAAAAAGCATAAGTGAAAACATCAATATAGTCACAATAACTATACCGAGTTTCACGATTACGGATATCCAACTTGCGGGTGGTATGTGGATGAATGCCCCATGTAGTAATAGGCATAATAGTTCTGATGGTAATTTTGCTATACTGGATTGGACTGGCCGTTTTAGAGAGATCCTGCTGTAGACACGCCCTTGGGCTTTGCTACTACAGTTCGGACTCAAATATCACAGTTCTGAATCTAATCCCGCAAAGTGCAATGCGAGACCGATAAATCACCAAAGAGTCCAAATCCGGCAAATCATTTTGGAAAACTGATTTTTAAGAAAGAAGTGCCAAACATGGACTGCTTTGCCAGATACAGAGTCGCCACCTAAATATTTTATTTTGGGGGAATTTAGGAAACCCTGACTTGTTGCCTAAGGCCACGTGTCCGTCATCACCAAAGTTGTCTCGGCTTGAGAACTTGGGTACGATTGGGGAAGGTCATCTATCAGCACCCCGCTCGCCCGATCAAAGATTGGCCAGTACTAAGCATGATATCTTGTTTTTGAAAATACATGCATTCTTATTCCGGTTAATTAGCTAGAATTACTATGTGATGCGCACAACATACAAATATAGACTAGATCGCCTAATTTGGAACAAAGCATCGCATATCCGTTTGTTTGGAAATGGTTTGAAGTTTGCTACTCGTAAGTAGGCTAAAACACGGATTTCAATGAATCGTTCCAATTCAAGTAATCCAACCTTCACCCATAGGCATTCAGGCAGTTATATCACATAAGCAATTAGCCTCATGGCAAGCATGCTGTCATGGTAAAACTCACACTCATGCAAGATGCTAAAACATAAACACTCACAGTGTACTCCAAGCCAAAACGAGAAACTAGTTAGAAATCATGCATGATCCTAGTTCATGTTAAGATGGCTAATGCAACACATGCAAAGATGTAACTAGAAATAGGCTCGGCTCTGCTAAAATGGCATATGAGATGCAAGAATTCGATGCATGTATTCAACTTGGAATTGAAATACGATGTAGTTAGTATGATGCACCGAGCCCGGTGCATGCAATACAGATGAATGGTGCAAACATGCATAGCATAAGGATGCTAATTGAAATATGCCCTAGAACTAACCACTGAAAGCAGGTAAGTAAAAGGGAGAAAGAAGTGGGTTTGGAAGACATGCATCACACACACGCACGCTTATTACATAATTGCGCCCTCTCGACGGAGAGACCAAAAGAATAATACAAATTAACTAATTAACTAACTAACAAGCTAATTAATTGATTACACAACCAAATCGAAATAAATAACTATTCTAAGTTATTAAAACATTGAAATGGCCTCGAGACGAGGGATGAATGCATGCTCGGACGGCTTCGCTCAGAAATCCATCGCCATGCTTCATGTTGCCTCTGCTTGCACTGCTCTGTACCTCTGAAAATTGTGCCAACTTCTGTGACACTTCTGAACCACCTTGTGGGCATACTGAGAGGCCATCGGCCAAAATATAGAGCCATCGGCCAAGGGAAACTGGTCATCGACCAAAACTAAGGCTTTCGCCCAAATGTTTGTAGCCGACCGGCACTGAAGCTAGCCGATCGGTCATCTCTTCCTGTAAAATGCTCCTTTTGCTACAACAGAGGACAGACAGAGCATGGCAATACATTTGTAAGACAATGTTTGCAACTACACCCCTTATCATGTTTGAGACTCAAAGGAGTGTAGTTCTCAACCCTCAGACCATCAATCACGTATTTCAATGCATGATGGCCAAAGGAGCCAAGTGTGCAATTCAATATGGAATGAAATGCACAAAAACACACAAGGGGCCCCAACCTCTATCATGCTTGATCAAGAGGCAAGGCAATGCACACACAATGCTATGCAACCCTAGCAAGCATGTGACAACATGCAAACTAGTAAATATGCAACAACATGAAATCCAAGCATACAAACATGCATGCATACAATGTAATAGGTATGCAACAACAATACCAACAACAAGCATGCAATGACATGTAATCTAACAAGTATGCAAGGTGGTTGAGCATGCAACAACATGTCAATTAGTAATCATGTAATAACATGTAATGGACCAAGTACGCGACAAACATATAAGCATGATGTAAAGTAATAACTTTGAACAACATGGTAATATGCAACTTGAACATGCAAACATGCAAGGCATGTAAAGGTAGACAAGTATGCAACAACATACAAAATGAGACAAGCATGCGACAACATGGTAAAATGGACTTAAACTAAAGATGGACAGCTCTTAAACATGCCCAAATCAGTGGCCAAAGTGCTAAGAAATGATGGACAAAAACACATACAAACATACACATGTGATGGCCTATCACCTAGGCATAAGAGGGAAACTTTCAAGAGCACTTAAAAGAGGACAAAGCATGCAAGTATGGCAATATTACAAGCTCTGAAATGATGCTAGGCATGATGCCAAATCACACAAACAAGCCAAACAAGGCATACAAGAAAGCCTAAAACTTAAGGCTAGCCAAGGAGCTCAAACCATGGCTATGCAAAACATGGAGCAAATGACAAGTATAATCCAAAACAGTCCTAGATCATGTCAAAATGAGCCTAAAACATGTAAGGACCAAAGCCAAAATAAGCTAGAATAAAGGGCCAAAAGCATGAGGCATGCAAGGCCAATAAGGAGGTTTACACTACACCTACCAAAGCCAAGCATGCGATGACTTAACCAACAAAAATTAGAGTTATGGCATGTCAAACTAACACCAAAAATGGGCTAAAACCAAGTCAACACATGCTAGAATAACAAGGTCACTCATTAGGCATGCAAGACTAGTAAAGAGGACTTACACGACAAGTGTAAGAAGCAAATGAGGGATGCCCTAAACAACCAAAAATAGAGTTATATCATGGCAAAATAAGACCCAAAACACACAGAAATGGTGGTCCAAAAGCCTAGGCAAGATGGCATACGCATGGGCTCTTTTTTAAGGCATAAAGCATGAACCCTTCAAAGCATTGAAGGAGTGAAAGATGTGAGTGCATGGCAATGAAACATGCTCTGAAATCACATATAAAATGATGCCAAATCATGAAAATAGTCCAAGTAATGCATGCTAATGGACTCAATACACAAAGCTAATGAGCTAGATTGAACCATGGCTATACAAAGCAATGCATGCATGACCAAAATAACATAAATCAGACCTATAGCATGCTAAAACATGACCAAAATCTTCTCAGAGTCAAGCCAAAATCATGCTAGAATGATAGTCAAAAGCATGATGCATGTTAAGCTAGTGTGCAAATTTACACTACAAGTGTATGGAGCATGCAAGCAACAACCAAACTAGCTTAAAAAAGAGTTAGAGCAGGCCCAAAAAGTCACAAAAACATGCTTGAAAAGAGCTAACATAAGCCACAAAAGGATGCTACTTTATAGAGCTACCAAGGCATGGCATGGAGAGACAAGGAGGGGAGGCTATCCCCTCCCATTTGGGACCTCAAAACAAGATTTTTACCACTAAAAATCCTCTGGATTTCAGTGGTTCTAAGGCCACGAAAATTTGTTTTGAAAGGCCTTAGAAGATGGCTCAAAAGCTATACAAGTCAAGGAGCAAAAGGGAGGAAACACCTCCTAGCCAAACAAGACACAAACCAACACTTTGAGGACTGAAAAATAGAGTTTTCTTCAGTTCAAAACCAAGCCAAAAACAGTTTAAAAGGGTGGCAAAACAAGCATGCAAGAATGGCCAAAATAGTGTACAAAAATGAGCTTAAAAGAGGGAGAAGCTTACCCTTGAAGCACAGCTGCAAAACAACCACTTTTCTGAGCCAAACAACCTTCAATCAGCCCAAAAATGGGTTCCAAGGGACCTCAAGCCAATGGTGATCAACTTTGATGAAGGAAGTGTATGCAAAATAGAAGTATTTCTCTACTTCTATGCACTTCTATGCACAAAAGGAGCAAGAGAAAGAGGCTCTAGAGAGAGAGGCAGAGATCTTGCTTTGGAGGTTTTGTAGAGAGAGAGGGATTTTTTAGTGAGAGAAGCTCTCAAGCTTGTCCAAGAAGTTTAACCCTTTGAAAATGAGATATAAGGCTTCATTATATAGCAAAATATCAATTTTGGTCGAAAATATCTGAATTGGGACAGCAGGAGCAAGCTAGAAACAGCTGGAGGAGAAATATCTTCAAAAAAAAAATGAATTTGGGTCACTTTTGGCCGATCGGCCATCTTTAGTGCCGATCTGCTACTTGTGATGGCCGATTTGCTACTTTTTTGGCCGATCTACTACTTTTGTGGCCGACTGCACACATTTGTGGCCGACAGGAAATTCTACTCTGTAGGACCAACTTCAAATGGGCATAACTTCTTCATATGAACTCCTTTTCAGGTCACTCTTGTGTTCAAATTGAAGCCCCGGAAGTAATATTTCCAATGGTGTCAGCCTTGCATCAAAATTCCAACTGTGCACAAAGTTATGCCTCTTTTGGTGAAGCCACTTAGTTTCGGTCCAACCGGAATGATGCCCAACTTCAACCAATCATATCTCCCCCATCTGGACTCGGCTTTAGGAGATTCTTGAGTGTAAAATGAAGCCCCGGAAGTCTCCTTTCCAACAGTGGTGGCCTCAAATCTTAAATCCAAGTGCATAGACAGATAGGCGTGATTTAGCGAGGACCGCTCGACTCTCTCTTAGTGATTCATACCCACCTTCTTCTTCAACTTGGTTTCTTCCCTTTTCTCCAATTTTCCTCAACTCCAAACCCCTAAACAAGGTGTTTTGAAAGATTTTTCAAAGATTTCATCTCTCTTTCATTCATTTCCACTCTGTCCTGACTCGATTTACCGAAAAGCGCAACATTTTACGAAATGCGAGCCTCAGAACATCGTAGGAACTTTATTTCAAAAATATTTTGAAAGAGAGGGTTTTAAGGTCTAAAAACCATCCAAAATAGCTTTGGTCCAAATTGGGGTATGGGGTTAGGATTTGACTCTCCTCTTGCCGAAGAAATCGAACCTTTGCCCTGCACATCTTTCATCACCAAGTAAACCATCAGTAGCGCCCAAGTCTTAAGGACGATCAAAAATGGGGTGTCTACACCTGCAAAGTATGCTTGATCTCGGCAGATCCTATTTTTGTTAGTATCTGTTCATAAACATATCTGTACTGGTCAAAATGGGGTGGAAATTGTTGCGTAGTAAGACACCTACGCTTGATTTCCCATGGATCTGTCATCCATTTCTCCTGTACTGGTTCAATATAAAGGACTGTCTCCTTTGTAATACTATTAGGAGTATACTGTTCTTTAGGTTTAAGGAGAACATCCTTAGCTGATTGATTTGATTCGCCTTTACTGATGGAGGCATTGAGCCATGGAAATTCTGTATGATAGGGATTAGAACCCCTACCACAACCTCTGCGGCCTCAGCTAGTCATTCGGAAATACTGTTTTGGCCCTGCAAATATTCACGGGTTAGAAAATCTGGTAAAGAATTATTTTCTCCTTTGATATATTCAATATCAAAGTCAAATACTGATAACGCATTTTGCCATGTTGCAAATATCTGTTTTGATGCTAAGTTTAAAACATCTTTTTTGAAAATATGTTTAGCTGGTGAACAATCAACTCTTATAAGAAAATGTTGATTTAGAAAATCATCCTGGAATTTTAAAACATATTTAACAGTCACTAGACATTCCTGTTTTATTGTTGGATAATTTAAAGTTGGACCTTTCCAACTACCAGAATGAAACCGTAAAAGTTCTTCTGTTGAAGTATTAGGATTGACCTAGTTTAAAATCCCACCAAATCCTTGATTAGATGCATCAGTTTCAACAATCTTTTCCATTGGGGATTAGGAAGTTGAAGACAAGGTAATTATTTAACCTTTCTTTTAATTTTCTGAACTGCTACTGTATGTTCCTCAGTCCAAGGTGGACGATTTTTCTGAAGGCGGGTATAAAGGATGGAGGCATCCTTGGCTAACTAGTGATAGTAATCTCTTATATAATTAAGACTACCAAGGAATCTCTATAATTGGGTTTTATCCTTAATTTCATCAGGAAATTTAGATCAAAACTCAATACTTCTTTTGATTGGTATAATATTTCCATTATGGATATTATGACCAAGAAAGCGTACTGTAGTCTGAAAAAGTTTCATTTTAGGTGCGGATATGACTAATCCATTTCTGATAATTACATTCTTAAATATATTAATATGTTTAATATGCTGATCAATGGATGATGAATAAATTAGAACATCATCAATATAACAGATAGCAAATTCTGTATAAGGATTAAAAATGCCATTCATAATATGTTGAAATTCTAATGAGGCATTTTTTAATCCAAATGGCATGACATTCCATTCATAATGCCCAAAGGGAACTGTAAAGGCAGTTTTATACCTATCTGATTCAGCAATTTGTACCTGCCAGCATCCTGATTTTAAGTCAAACTTTGAGAAGATGACTATATCCTGTAATCGATCTAAAAGATCTTTTTTATTCGGAATGGGATACCTGATCCATCTTAAAACATCATTAAGAGGTTTATAATTAATTACCAATCTAGGTACCCCTCTTTCAATTTCTGCATTTTTATTAACATAAAATGCTCTACAACTCCAAGGAGAGTGGCTTGTTCTAATTAATTTCTTTTGTAAAAGACTTTGGATTTCTGTTTTACACATTTCCAAATATTCTTTCTTTATTTGGCTAGGGCGAGCTCTGGTTGGGATGAATTTTCCATCAAAATTTGGTTCGTAAGGAAGGGTGACCATGTGATGCTTCCTTTCCCAAAAAGCATTGGGAACATCACTACATATTTTTGATTGAAATTTTTTTCTATTAATTTAATTTTATTCTGTAAAGATGGTTGTTGTAATCCTTGCTCCGTGGTAAGAAAATGAATTTTTGATTGAAGAAAATTAATTTGTTTTTCTTTGAAACTAACAAGATCTCGTATCTAGTCCAATTCTTTAGTGTAAGGTTCTGTTATGAATTCAAAAATTATAGGTTGATTCCTGATGTTTGTATGGATTCCTATGGAGTCTATCTTTGTGATAGGCATAAGTAAACATAAAAATGGTGTCCCTAAAATAATATTTTGGGACATATTTCTGATAAGGACAAAAGCGGTTGGTAAGCAAATTCCTTGATTACAGATCAAAGCTTGTGGAATTTTATATCTGATTTTCATAAAAGTTCCACTGGCACTAGTTAAAGATTGAGTGGTTTTATGAAAATACTGGGTTGGAATTAATCCTTCCTGGATACAGTTAATATCGGCTCCACTATCAACTAAAGCAATAGCATCTTTTATAATAAAGTCCGGTTTTATTATAAAAGTAATTCTGATATGCCATTTCTGAAAAGTGATTTGATTCATAAGCATCAAATATTGATCTTCTTTTTCTTTCTTCTGGTCTGAAGAAGATGATTGCCCGTTATCTTTTAATTGTTTGTTTATCTTGTTAATGTCATTAATTATTGACTGATTAGCTGTTTGGAGATGTTTAACTTCTGTTTTAAGCACATTAATTTCCATTTTTAAGTCTTGGATAGTTACTGGTTTTTCTACAGTAATTGGTGATTGAAGTCTATTTAAAACTTCTTTCATACTATATGATTCCACTAGTATTACAAGAGGTTCTGCATGTTGACAACACATCTCAAGAAATTTGATTTTCATATCTGGATCTTTGATTTGGTCAGCCAAATCTAACATAGATTTCTGGTCATCAGTTAAAACATGAATGCTAGGACCACCAAGGTCTAAGCCATTCATTTCAACAATAGATTTCTAATAATTAATTTCAGAAATCTGATTCAGATTTGTAGAACAAGGACAAGTTAATTCTGGTTCTTCAATTTCTTCATCAGAGGTTGATGGAGAATAAAGCTCAGCAAGTTCATCAAACTCAGAGCTAGTTTCTGATTCTTCTTCTTCAAGAGTTTGAAGTATCTGTTGGGCTATATGAGGATCCAAAGATAGTTCATTAATTTTGGTTTTTAATTTGGATCTACATTTATTAACATAATGTCCTTTTACTCCACATTTATAACATTTAACATCCTTTTTAGGATGTTTCTTATTAGGTTTTGCTTTTTTTGTTTGAGTAGAAAACTTTTTCTGGTAAGAAGTATGACTAGGTTTCTTATACTGTTTAGGATATTTTCTTGCAAATTTCTTCGGATAAGATTTCTTGGTTTTAGGGTATTGAATTTTTTTATCATAGGCAAATTGTTCACAAAATTCACCTAATTCTTTTTTCCTGTGAGATTCTGTTTTTTGAGTTGATGCTGTAATTTGAGGTCATTACAAAGTGCAAGACCTTATTCAATGACTACAGCAATGTACTGGCCATAGGTATACTGATCATAGGGTATAGTCATACAGTTATAGCAATCCCTAAGCTTTTTCCGAACTTTCGCAGCAAAAAAAGTAGGGAGGCCATCAATAAATTTGGCTTTCCAATGTTCAGTGTTGGCATTAGGACGCTGGACGACCTTAAGAAGAAATACATCTTTATACCATCGGAAATGGGTTAAAGATGGACATCGTAAATTCTAGAAGAGTTCCCGGCTACGATCAGATGTGCCCGAACTTGGTCCAATAAAATGGAGGATAATAGTCTGGACAAGAGTATAGATAGCATCCTCTTTTTGGACATTCATATTTGTTGCTGAATCAAATTCAATTTTAGTGGCGGTGAGAATTTCATTCTGTTGGGTGGTGGTAAGAATATTATCCCACCAACCTTCAAGGATACCGGTAAATCCATTAATAATAAATCGAACTATCTGGTGGTCAGTATTACTGTGTTGTTTACATACAATAGCATACATAATCATTTGATGTATGCATTCCCAAATACGGTATTCTGAATCACCATCGATATTCCATTTGTAAATAGTTTTACCATGGTAAGACTTCTGGTCTTTCCAATATCCTTCTTCATACAGAAGATCTTGAGGAGTTGGCCTAGGATAGTAATATCTGGTTGATCCTGGCTGGACATGTTTACTAGTGGTTGTAGAAAAGTTAACTTTATTAACAGATTGAAAATCCTGAAAATTATTCTGTATTTCCTGTATTAAGGAAGGGGTAATATCAACACCATAATCTTCTGGTAAATCTTGGTGTTGTAAATCCTGGTGTTGGGAAGCAGATAGCATATGGATAGAGCTGCTTCCTTCTGGAGATGGTATTTTACCCAAATTTAAATTAGACATCTTTTTAAGAAGATTCTCCATGAATTCATTATCCTGTTTATTAGATCGTAACTTAAAATTAGTTACTTCCAAGGGTGGTTTAACATTTACAGGTTGAATTTGAGGTTCGGGAATAACTAATTGTCGATCTTTGAAATGATCAATAGATTCTTCAATTCTGGTTAGTTATTTTCCAACTATTTGGAAATACAGATTAGTATAATTGTTCTGTTTCATAACTGGTACTAAATCCTTTATTTGAGCTACCTCGCGTTGAGATGATCTGGTTGGTATTTCCACATAAGCGGTGGTTAGTAACAGTTGTAAACTAGTATCTCTGTTAGGAGTCAGTTCTAATGACTGTGGTGGTGGATGAACAGATAGAATTGTTTGTCCGCTAACTGTTGTCCATGTTTTGTGAACATTGGTTAAAACATTAATTTGCTGTCTAGGACTATTTCCATGACTGTTACAAACTCATAATACCATTCAGGGAAAGGTGTTAGAATTTGATATTTTTCCAAATGATAATAATACTGGTTTTTAAAGTACTGGAGCTGTTGGGTGTTATGGTTTTTAAAATACCAATTTCTAAATTCCTGATATTTATCTTGCATAAATTTTCGGTTTAATTGTTTTTGAATTTCACTTCCTGGAGAATAATCCATTAAATTTTAAAATTCATATCACTGGCGATTGGACTCTCCGATCTTCTGGTTTCATATATACCATGAGGTATTTGATTTTCTGAAATCTGGACTCCCTGAATAATTGGATCTATAGAGGGATCACTAGGTGGTCTACTAGGAGGCCTAGAAGGCATTCCTTGCATAACCGACTCAACAGGTTCTGATATAGATTGCCTGGATGATTCTGGTAGATCTACTCTGTATGGAGGATTAGATCTAAAACTTGTGCTGGACATACTTCTTGTGAGTGGTCTTCGAAAGTTGAGATATACACTACCTCCTTGGGTTTGAACCACCTGATGAATAGTCTGTCTAATTATTGGCCTTGCTGGAACAGCATTAGGAATATGCCATGATTCTAGAAAGGTAATATTCTACCAAGGGATCATTCTGGGGACAGCTACCTGACTACAAAACAAATTAGTGTCTATCAGAACTGTTTGTCCTGATTCACTTTGCTTTCTGGTGTATGGATTTAAGATAGTAAGAACCTTAAGATGTATCCGAAAAATGACTGCTAAAGGAGGTGTTCCTGCCAAATATTTATAACCATGGGTTAGAACTCTAAGTTCTAAAACTTTTGAAAGGTTTGGATCCATGAGTGCAACACTCAAATTTGGATAGATGTTAAAATATACTGGTCCATGGGATAAACTGGTTTCTTTGGCTCCCATAAGAGAAGCTTTCCAATCAAGACATCTTCTATCTCGAAGGGTACACTGAATACTGGTATCTTAACCTAACAAAGTCAAGGGTTTAAAGGCTATCTGGACAAGTCCTATATGGATATATTTATATTTTTCTGAAAAAATGTGCAGGATCCTGGATATGAAGTGGTTTAATTATTTCATCATTATCCTGTAGAGGCATGGCATGCTCAAATGTTTTAATTATTTTCTTACTGGAGAGAACAAATGTTCCTATTTTATAAATTGTGTCTGGTTTGACATTTGGTATTGTCCATTTGTCTAAGGCTTCCTTAACATCCTAGTATGCTATGAGTTCTGTTGCTTCTGATGTAGAAGCTACTGTATTAGCTACTGTTGTTATTGATTCTTCTTCTGCCATGATTGTATGTGACCATATATGGATAATTTAATTATTATATAATTGTATTACAACAATGTATAAACTTGGCTTTGATACCAATAAGAGAGTGCTCAATACAGGGTAAAGATTAAACACGTCTGTTAACGGTTTACTAGGACATAGACCTAACTGCAATCTCTGCAAAGATGGTCTTTAAACCTAAACGCGACTTGGGTGACGTCCCACTTAACCTTACTCTATTCTACCCTTAACTAGCACAAACCCAGAAATATAAATTATCATAATACAAATATATAACAAACAAATTATCTCATATATGGTCTCATGATTTTACTGTTGAGGTGGAGGCCTAACGGCAGCCGCCCACACGATGATATGTTCTTGAATTTGCTGTTGTATTCTGTGAATCTGCTACTCACAGAATTCTAATTGTTGGATGACCCAAGGGTCAGAAAAGATGGTTAGAAAATGTAAATATTGATCACGACTGGTAATATAAAATTCTAAAACATGCAAAAGATCAACAAGTAAATTTACAGAGGGCATACATTAAAAAATACTTACAAGCATTAATATCTTCAAAACAACATAGTTCTTCAACACACAATTTATATTTAGGAATTTTTGTTACAGAGAGAGCTTATAATGGAGGACCGAGATTGATACTTCGAAATTAAAATAGTGTGATAATCTCATTTAATACAAAGAATCTCACTATTTCAATCCTTCATAAATTTTCTTTCCTTCCACATAGTGTGAATAAAATGAAATTCAATTAAAATAATATGATTAGTGCTTAAACCTTCCGTAAGAGAACTGTTGTGATTATCACGATTTTATAATAAATTTGATTAAGAAAACATTGGTATTTGATGTGATTTTAGGAGTTTTTTGGCAAGTTAGTTAAAAGTTAGTTTTTAATTTTTAATTTATTTTGGGTCATATCATCTTTTATATTTTTTACTCACAAAAAGACAAAAAAATAAAAAATAAAAAAGTCAAAAGTTAATTTTTAACCAACTTCTCAAATCACCCTTGGTGCGAATCTCATTAATGCACTTTACCCATTTCTACATTCTAACAACCTTTTTTTAATGCGTAAATAAAACTTATTTCTATAATTAATTAAAATAGTGTGATAATCTCATTTAATACAAAGAATCTCACTATTTCAATCCTTCACAAATTTTCTTTCCTTCCACATAGTATGAATAAAATGAAATTCAATTAAAATAATATGATTAGTGCTTAAACCTTCCGTAAGAGTACTGTTGTGATTATCGCGATTTTATAATAAATTTGATTAAGAAAACATTGGTATTTGATATGATTTTAGGAGCTTTTTGGCAAGTTAGTTAAAAGTTAGCTTTTAATTTTTAATTTGTTTTAGATCATATCACTTTTCATATTTTTTACTCACAAAAAAATAAAAAAATAAAAAATAAAAAAGTCAAAAGTTAATTTTTAACTAACTTCTCAAATCATCTTTAGTGCGACGCTTTATCCATTTCTACATTCTAACAACCTTTTTTTAATGTGTAAATAAAACTTATTTTTATAATTAATTAAAATAGTGTGGCAATCTCATTTAATACAAAGAATCTCACTATTTCAATCCTTCATAAATTTTCTTTCCTTCCACATAGTGTGAATAAAATGAAATTCAATTAAAATAATATGATTAGTGCTTAAACCTTCCGTAAGAGTACTATTGTGATTATGACGATTTTATAATAAATTTGATTAAGAAAACATTGGTATTTGATGTGATTTTAGGAGTTTTTTGGCAAGTTAGTTAAAAGTTAGATTTTAATTTTTAATTTGTTTTGGGTCATATCACTTTTCATATTTTTTACTCACAAAAAAATAAAGAAATAAAAAATAAAAAAGTCAAAAGTTAATTTTTAACCAACTTCTCAAATCATCTTTAGTGTGAATCTCATTAACGCACTTTACCCATTTCTACATTCTAACAACCATTATGACCACCAGATAGTTCAATTTATTATTAATGGATTTACGTGTATCCTTAAAGGTTGGTGGGATAATATTCTTACCACCACCCAACAGAATGAAATTCTCACCGCCACTAAAATTGAATTTGATTCAGCAACAAATACGAATGTCCAAAAAGTGGATGCTATCTATACTCTTGTCCAGACGATTATCCTCCATTTTATTGGACCAAGTTCGAGCACATCTGATCATAGTCGGGAACTCTTACAAAATTTACGATGTCCATCTTTAACCCATTTCCGATGGTATAAAGATGTATTTCTTCTTAAGGTCGTCCAGCGTCCTGATGCCAATAGTGAACATTGGAAAGCCAAATTTATTGATGGCCTTCCTACTCTTTTTGGTGTGAAAGTCCGAAAAAAACTTAGGGATCGCCATAACCGTATGACTATACCCTATGATCAGTATACCTATGGCCAACTCATTGCTGTAGTCACTGAAAAAGGTCTTGCACTTTGTAATGACCTCAAATTATAGTATCAACTCAAAAAACAGAATCTCAAAGGGAAAAAGGAATTAGGTGAATTTTGTGAACAATTTGCCTATGATAAAAAAATTCAATACCCTAAAACCAGGAAATCTTATCCGAAGAAATTTGCAAAAAAAATATCCTAAACAGTATAAGAAACCTAGTCATACTTCTTACCAAAAAAAGTTTTCTCCTCAAACAAAAAAGGCAAAACCTAATAAGAAACAACCTAAAAAGTATGTTAAATGTGATAAATGTGGAGTAACAGGACATTATGCTAATAAATGTAGATCCAAATTAAAAACCAAAATTAATGTACTATCTTTGGATCCTCATATAGCCCAACAGATACTTCAAACTCTTGAAGAAGAAGAATCAGAAACTAGCTCTGAGTCTGATGAACTTGCTGAACTTTATTCTCCATCAACCTCTAATGAAGAAATTGAAGAACCAGAATTAACTTGTCCTTCTTCTACAAATCTGAATCAGATTTCTGAAATTAATTATTGGAAATCTATTGTTGAAATGAATGGCTTAGACCTTGGTGGTCCTAGCATTCATGTTTTAATTGATGACCAGAAATCTATGTTAGATTTGGCTGACCAAATCAAAGATCCAGATATGAAATTCAAATTTCTTGAGATGTGTTATCAACATGCAAAACCTCCTATAATACCAGTGGAATCATATAGTATGAAAGAAGTTTTAAATAGACTTCAATCACCAGTTACTACAGAAAAACCAGTAACTATCCAAGACTTAAAAGTGGAAATTAATGTTCTTAAAATAGAAGTTAAACATCTCCAAACAGCTAATCAGTCAATAATTAATGATATTAACAAGATAAACAAACAATTAAAAGATAAGGGGCAATCATCCTCTGCAGACCAGAAGAAAGAAAAAGAAGATCAATATTTGATGCTTATGAATCAAATCACTTTTCAGAAATGGTATATTAGAATTACTTTTATAATAAAACCAGACTTTATTATAAAAGATGCTATTACTTTAGTTGATAGTGGAGCCGATATGAACTGTATCCAGGAAGGATTAATTCCAACCCAGTATTTTCATAAAACCAATCAATCTTTAACTAGTGCTAGTGGAACTTCTATGAAAATCAGATATAAAATTCCACAAGCTTTGGTCTGTAATCAAGGAATTTGCTTACCAACCGCTTTTGTCCTTATCAGAAATATGTCCCAAAATATTATTTTAGGGACACCATTTTTATGTTTACTTATGCCTATCACAAAGATAGACTCCATAGGTATCCATACAAGCATCAGGAATTAACCTATAATTTTTGAATTCATAACAGAACCTTACACTAAAGAATTGGACCAGATACGAGATCTTGTTAGTTTCAAAGAAAAAAAAATTAATTTTTTTTAATCAGAAATTCATTTTCTTACCACTGAGCAACGATTACAACAATCATCTTTACAGAATAAAACTAAATTAATAGAAAAAGAATTTCAATCAGAAATATGTTGTGATGTTCCCAATGTTTTCTACGAAAGAAAGCGTCATACGGTCACCCTTCCTTATGAACCAAATTTTGATGGAAAATTCATCCCAACCAGAGCTCGCCCTAGCCAAATAAAGAAAGAATATTTGGAAATGTGTAAAACAGAAATCCAAAGTCTTTTACAAAAGAAATTAATCAAAACAAGCCACTCTCCTTGGAGTTGTACAGCATTTTATGTTAATAAAAATGCAGAAATTGAAAGAGGGGTACCTAGATTGGTAATTAATTATAAACCTCTTAATGATGTTTTAAGATGGATCAGGTATCCAATTCCGAATAAAAAAGATCTTTTAGATTGATTACAGGATGCAGTCATCTTCTCAAAGTTTGACTTAAAATCAGGATATTGGCAGGTACAAATTGCTGAATCAGATAGGTATACAACTGCTTTTACAGTTCCCTTTGGGCATTATGAATGGAATGTCATGCCATTTGGATTAAAAAATGCTCCATCAGAATTTCAACATATTATGAATGACATTTTTAATCCTTATACAAAATTTGCTATCTGTTATAATGTGATGTTCTAATTTATTCATCATCCATTGATCAGCATATTAAACATCTTAACATATTTAAGAATATAATTATCAGAAATGGATTAGTCATATCCGCACCTAAAATGAAACTTTTTCAAACTACAATACGCTTTCTTGGTCATAATATCCATAATGGAAGTATTATACCAATCAATAGAAGTATTGAGTTTTCATCTAAATTTCTTGATGAAATTAAGGA
Source organism: Camellia granthamiana (assembly GCA_036172215.1). Classification (NCBI taxonomy): domain Eukaryota; kingdom Viridiplantae; phylum Streptophyta; class Magnoliopsida; order Ericales; family Theaceae; genus Camellia; species Camellia granthamiana. The sequence goes on along the minus strand of CM069915.1, from coordinate 75,498,422 downwards.
TAAAACCCAATTACAGAGATTCCTTGTGACGCCCTCAAATATAACTTCAAAAAATTATTCATAAGATCCACAAACATGCCAGAAAAGATATAATTCATTCATCAGAGTCTTCTTTACAAAAGTTGTTACATGTAACTCTAACTTCTAACAGCTAAATAAGTGCCCTACGGGCTTACATCTTTCCAAGTATAACTTGGTTACAACAAAAGAGGGTCGGAAGCCCTTTACAATTTAAAGCCCTCGGCTTGGAAAGAAAAACATATAAACATAAAATAAAATAGCAAAACAGAGACTTTAACCCCAAGACCTCCCAAGCTATGGCCTTGGAGGCGGCATGTCACCTGAACCTGAAAATGGTGTCCTAAGTAGGGTGAGCCAAAGCCCAGTAGAGATATGCTAAACAGTATATGAGAATTAACTAAAACGTAAGCATTCGATAACTGTTTAACACTTGTAAACCAACTTATACCAATTTCATAACCAATCAACATTTTCATCATATTCAATCCTTTTCCCATTATTTATCCAAATTAATTCATTGACATAGTCCAATATTATCCAAACAATTTAAAATGAGACTACAACTCATATAACAACACTTCAATAACAAACATCATTCAACACTTCTATTCACATGCCATTTTACAAAACTAGGGAACCAGCACCCAAATATATAAGATTTTGGTACTTTCACCCTGGACACTCCAGCCAACTTAATTATCAATGGAGTCCATTCCCTATCTCCTCCCGAACAATGAAGTACATCCCCTATCTCCTCCCACACAATATACATATATAATGTATTTAAACATGTAGTCATATACAATGACCCATCAATTCACATATTCAATGCATTAATCCAACCGTCACATTCAATGACATAATCCATTTGATTAGTTTCAATTCACCAAATCAACATGCAGTTTCTACAACAATCATGGCTATCCTCCACCGATAGCCCAAAACAGATATATCTAAACAGATAAATAAATTTCTCAATAGATAATTTATCACATTTCCCATAGGTGAGTGATTCATCAATCCAACTACACCATTTATTCACGGTTTTCTCCAATTTCATGATTTCTAAACCAATTTCATATTTTCATAATTTATTCCATTATTTAAGCAAATAATCCATTTGTTTCCAATTAGGGCTTTTTCCCCCTTTCTCAAATATTGCACCCAAGGCTAAATTTCATCCTCTATACACATACAGCCCCATTACCAAGACCCCACATACATATGGAACCCAACAATAGGAAAACCCCTCTTATATATTTTGAACTCCAACCCTAACTTTACCCAAACTTACCAAATCCCACTATTTATACAAAATGACTAATGTTTATGTCAAAACTCATAATAAAGAGTAGATTATCCCTACCTCAAAGTTAGAAGCTCAAAGGAGAAGAAGAAGAAACTTGAAAGTGCTCCAAATCCACACTTTTTTGGATCAAAAGATAGCCCACGAGATGCTCTAGCTTTTTAACAAAGGAAGTAGGGTAGAATGACCCTAGATCAAGAGTATTTGTAGAGAGAAGGGGTATTTTAGAGAGAGAGGTTGTTGATTTAGGGTTTTGGAAGAAGAAGAGGTTCAAAAATGGTGTAAAAATACGCTGCTACGAACTGATATATGCGAGGCTCGCTCGAGCGAATGAGTTGTCGTTCGAGCGACCAGACACAACAAATACCTCACTCGAGCGCAAGAAGCGTTGCTTAAGCGAACAATACGAAGCTTCAGGTCTGCCACTCACGCAAATGCACGCTCGAGCGCAAGAGTTCTCGCTCGAGCAAAGGGACACAAAACACAGGTCTCGCTCGAGCGCAAGAAGGCTCGCTTGAGCGAAGAATACCAACCATCAGGTCTGATCTAGACGCAGACACATGCTCGAACGCGAAAGTACACGCATGCTCGAGCGTGAAAGTACACGCATGCTCGAGTGCGAAAGTGCTCGCTCGAGCGAAGAGACACACCACACAAAGCTCGCTCGAGTGCAGGAACCCTCGCTCGAGCAAAGAAGCAAACACCCAAGGCTCGCTCAAGCGCAAAAAGCCTCGCTCGAGCGAAGAAGGAAAAACCTAGGCAGCAACCAATTGTTTCAACACACAACCAACCTATTCCAAACTCGCCCAACACATCCTAAAACTCAAATTCAAGGAATTAAAAGGATGGAAACAAGATAAAAACAATAACATACAACCGCTAGACCCGAGTCCGGAATACAGTAAATAATGGGGAAAACCGGGATCGCTATATTCCTTGGTAGTCTTAATTATATCAGAGATTACTATCACCAGTTTACCAAGGATGCCTCCATCCTTTATACCTGCCTTCAAAAAAGTCCTCCACCTTGGACTGAGGAACATACAGCAGCAGTTCAGAAAATTAAAAGCAAGGTTAAACAATTACCTTGTCTTCAACTTCCTAATCCCCAATGGAAAAAGATTGTTGAAACTGATGTGTCTAATCAGCGATTTGGTGGGATTTTAAAACAGGTTAATCCTAATACTTCAACAGAAGAACTTTTACGGTTTCATTCTAGTAGTTGGAAAGGTCTAGCTTTAAATTATCCAACTATAAAACAGGAATGTCTAGCGATTGTTAAAAGTGTTTTAAAATTCCAAGATGATCTTCTTAATCAACATTTTCTTATAAGAGTTGATTGTTCAGCAGCTAAACAGATTTTCAAAAAAGATGTTTTAAACTTAGCATCAAAACAGATATTTTGCAACATGGCAAAATACGTTATCAATATTTGACTTTGATATTCAATATATCAAAGGAGAAAATAATTCTTTACCAGACTTTCTAACCCGTGAATATTTGCAGGGCCAAAACAGTATTTCCGAATTACCAGCCGAGGCCGCAGAGGTTGTGGTAGGGGTTCTAATCCCTATCATACAGAATTTCCACGGCTCAATGCCTCCATCAGTAAAGGCGAACCAAGTCAATCAGCTAAGGATGTTCTCCTTAAACCTGAAGAACAGTATACTCCTAACAATATTACAGAGAAGGCAGTCCTCTATATTGAACCAGCAAATGAGAAATGGATGACAGATCAATGGGAAATCAAGCGTAGGTATCTTTACCACGCAACAATTTCCACCCCATTTTGACCAATACAGATATGTCTATGAACAGATACTAACAAAAACAGGATCTGCCAAGATCAAGCATACTTTGCAGGATCCCTCTAAAACAGCCAATCTAATCCAATACAGTAAAATTACCATCAAAACTATTATGCCTATTACTACATGGGGCATTCATCCACATACCACCCGCCAGTTGGATATTCGTAATCGTGAACTCAGTATAGTTATTGGGACTATATTGATGCTTTCACTTATGCTTTTTATTTCTAGAATCCAATTAATAACCATTCTTGGTTTATCCGAATTTGTCCAGATGTCCTTCAAAATGATTTACCAAATTGGTTCCTTGTTTGGTGGGATAAATTTGGGCTTCAGTTTGAAATTTTACCAGTACCAGTGAGAGAAGCATACAATGATTGGCATACTACTTACTCTCATTTACCAACAAATAAGAATATTTCTATCAGTAAATCGTTAGTCCATTTCGTTATCTGTTTTGGAATTCCATGGATATAGAAATGGGACTTTCAATGTGATTATCAGAATAAAATCCCACGTCTCAAGAGGGTCTTTTTTGTAAGATAGTGGGATAAAGGTATGAACCCTACATTAACAGAAACTGTCCAGAAAATTAAAGCCCATACTCAGGCCTACTGGGATGCTGTTCCCAAAGCCCTACCCAGTCAACCAGTTAATTCCAATCTGTTTGTTCATATTCAAACAGAATTAAGGCGGAAATTTCCCAATCTGTCTGAAACAGAATTACTTGTTAAAAGCATGGATTTCATGAAAGAGCAATTTCTTCAAACTCTATCTAAAGATGACTCTTCCATGAAATCTGTTACCAACAGCCATGACTAGGAAGATTCCGAAGAAGAAGATGCCATCCAATTTTTCGTATTGGCTGGTGAATCACAACCAGTAGAAGATGAACTAAATTTTGGCGATTTTTGAGATTCTCTAACCAGTATGATTACAGAAAAGATCGATACAGAAAAAGACTAAAAAGGAAAAGGCAATGAACAAATCTTTGTCTCCCACCAACATCAATCACCAAAACGTCGGCACAAAATGACAAAACATCTTTCGGCTAACGCAGATTCCTTGTCTGCCATCCAGAAAAGAGAAGATAAAAATCTCATATCCATCCAAAGAAGATAAGGATGCTGAGTCAAAAGCAGATTCCCACTCAGCCAGAGGATGAGGATAATCAACTCCACCCAATCAAGGACACGCCACCTGTCCTCACCTTATCTTTTCTTTTCATTTTTCTTTGTCTATAAAAGGGAAGAACCTCACCCTTGTTGAGGCAAAGTGATTTTAAGTTTTAATTTCTAAGTATCAATCTCGGTCCTCCCTTATAAACTCTCTCTGTAACAAAAATTCCTAGATATAAATTGTGTGTTGAAGAACTATGTTGTTTTGAAGATATTAATGCTTGTAAGTATTTTTTAATGTATGCCCTCTGTAAATTTACTTGTTGATCTTTTGCATGTTTTAGAATTTTATATTACCAGTCGTGATCAATATTTACATTTTCTAACCATCTTTTCTGACCCTTGGGTCATTAAACAGTTAGAATTTTGTGAGCAGCAGATTCACAGAATACAACAGCAAATTCAAGAACATATCATCATGTGGGCGGCTGCCGTTAGGCCTCCACGTCAATAGTAAAATCATGAGGCCATATATGAGATAATTTGTTTGTTATATGTTTGTATTATGATAATTTATATTCCTGGGTTTGTGCTAGTTGAGGGTAGAATAGAGTAAGGTTAAGTGGGACGTCACCCAAGTCACATTTAGGTTTAAAGACCATCTTTGCAGAGATTGCAGTTAGGTCTATGTCCTAGTAAACCGTTGACAGACGTGTTTAGTCTTTACCCTGTGTCGAGCACTCTCTTATATGAAATTGCATTAATTAAAGAAAGACAAAAACAAAAAGTATCAGAGTGAAACTTTACAATCTCAATTAGATTCCCAGCTCAAGCTAAAGAAGCTGGTGAAGAGCCAATAAAAAATAGAAAAAAAAAACAACCAGAAAGAACAACCCCAAACAAAACTAGAATAGATTGGGTATTACACCGGTAGTCTTTATATTTTGTTGCTTGTGTCATTTTAGTCTCTATAGTTTTAATTGACTCAATTTTGACTTTTAATTTTACATTTTGTATCAATTTAATCTAATTGATAAAGTTGTATGGTTTTTGACAGAAAATTTCCATCGAATTTATTAAGGTTAAGTCACTAAATTAATCAATATACAATTTTGCTTCTAAAAGTAAACTTGCCACTCATGAGCACATTTACCATCAAAAAATGTTAACAATTCAAAGCAATTGGACAAATTTGAGACAAAATAAAAAATTCATGGTCAAAATTGATTCAATTAAAATTATAGTGACTAAAATGACACAATGACTAAGGTACAGGGACTAATTGTAACAACCCGAAAATTTAAATTGTCTCTTAAATTTTATACTAGTATTATGGTTGTATGTGATAATATATTATTAAATAAATAATAATAAATATAGAATCTAATTTGGCATTCGATTATCAAATATGGGATTAATTAGAGATTATTATTTGGGACCAAATTAACAGAAATATAAAATTATAATACTAGTTGGGCCAAATTAAAGTTAAAGATAGTAAATAAATAAATATAAAAGTAGGAGTAAATAAATAAATAAATAATAATAATAATAATAATAATAATAATAATGGGTGTGGTAGTAAAATAAATAGTTAATTTTCTGTTGGTATACGATAGAGTGTAATTTAATTATGAATTAATTTATTTATGTAGTTATATTAGAAAACTAGGCCAAAGTGTAATTATCTTAAATATTTATTAAAGATAAATATAAATCCATATAATTTATGATCGAATCTGTGGGAGGATACGCGCTGCCACGTGTTGGCCAGCCGATGATCTTACCTCCCTGTCTATAAATAGGGAGGAGGTGATCTGTGGAAAGAAAGGAAAAAAAAGAGAGAAATGAAGGAAAGGCACTGAGAAAGGAGAAGGAAATATTGGAAGTTAAGAAGATCTTTGATAGTAGAAAGAAATAGTGAGCTACTAATTTTAAGGTGGATTATATTATACCTTGAGTTACCATAATATATTTTACTTATGTTTTGACGTACCATATTTATTTTATACAAGTTATGTTTTATAAATTATTATAAATTATATTAATATTTCAATTACGTGGATTAATTTCTGAACTCTTTTTGTTAAAATGAAACTCATGGATATGTTTGTTTATATTTTAAAGAATATTTGACTATGACCTTATAAACAATTATTTTTGTAAGTACCACCACGGGAGTCTCATGCCTTGGGAGACTTAAATAACCATTGGCCTCTGTTTGGTCACTTTGTGGCCCTCTATTGTCATGGATCTATTGACCTCTGTTCTGTGCGGAGCAAAGTGCTGTACGGAGATAAGTGCTATACTATTGTGGGAGCCACTTCTATAATCCGTACGAGCCACCTATTGAATCCGTACCTCTGTTATGACTGTCACTCCTGTGACTTCTGTTATGTTATGTTCTGTTCAGTACCGGTATTTATGGTTATTTATTTACATAATCTCAGTTTTACTACTTAAATGATTATTTGTTCAGACTAAGTTATCTTAAATATTTTGGTTACATAACTATCCATGGTTATTTTGTGTCCCTTATACTCTTGGTATAATATTCCTCACTCTGCTATGTGCTTATAGTTGTTTACTAATTTTCAAGAAACAACGCAATTCAGAAATAACTTTTGGAAAGTTTTAGATGCGGGGCTGCAGAATAGACACACACAGCACTTTTATGATATTTTTATATGTAAATATCGGCCTTTTTGGTCAATAAATTGTGTAATAAAAATTGAAATTCTAATAGTTATTTTGGTACCCTCACTTGAATATTATTTCCGCTCGCGTTTATTAATTTGTTCAAGAATTGGCCGAAGGTAACTTCAATTACTGGTCATCACGATACTTAACCCTTGAGTACGGGAAGCGGGTCATGACACTAAGAATGTAATTTGCCCGAATAGAATAGATGGTCAATGAATCTTAAAAAGGTGGGTAATATTAAATGAGAAGTAGGAAAATTTATTACAAGTCAATAAACAAAGCTAGTGGAGCACAATTTTCACTTGTATCGGATACAAGATTCACTTGTAGCCTAATAAGGTAAGAAGTAGGCCAATGTTGAAATTTTTTTTTCTTTTTCCAATTTGAATGTTCTAATTCTCCATTTAGTGAAAATTAGTTTTTCTTTTTTTTTCTTTTTCTTTTTTTTTCATGAGTGTATTTGAGATATCTCAATTAATCCTTGAATATATATATATATATAATCTCTCATTTCATATATACAATGTAATCATTGAACTTAAATTTTCGGAGTGACTTTAAGAAAGAGTCTAGAATGAAACTTTGAATCATTAATTCAATCTTTTCATATAAAAGTCATAAGTTTTAACCAATTGAAGCAACTCAGTTGATTATATAGTGTTTTGGGGAGATTGTAAAAAGCTGAATTTTTTTGGCTTTTTGTATAAAAAAATAGAGAGGTAATATGACCCAAAAAAATCAGAAAAAAAAAAAAAAAAAAAGGCTAAAAAGCCAATCTTCCCAAAACCATTAATTGAACTTAGAAAATGATTTAGAAATTACTAGCTTAGATTTTTAATCCAAAATAAGGCAATAGTGGCTGTATTAAAATTGAAGAGTGCCAATTTCTCAATTAAGAGCCTCCTCATGAGAACTTTCAAAAGTTTTTGGTTGTCAATTCTTGTGGTCCATAGAAGGTGCACCACAATTTCCATTGTAATTTGTAAATTAGAGCCAAAGTCAAGTTGACTGCTCTGCTTTATTGACTTGGCTGGCTGCTTGACAGAAAATATAGAATTGATGGCGAAATCAGAATTTTGACCTTGGTCCAAGTTTTTTTGTCTTTTTATATTGTTTTTTATATAATAAAATGTTTTTTTTCTTGAGTCTTCTCAAGTCACATTGAAAGAGATTTTCAATTCCTAAATTACGTTAAATGTTATTAATTTTTGATATTTTTTGGTCTAATATTTTTTCTTATGTCTGAAATTTATGATATCTTGTTTTATTTTTCTTCAAAAATGCTATGGACCTAAAACTGTATTTTAAATTTTATCTTGAGCAATGAGTATATCGTGTAAATTTAAAATTAATGGGATGTGAACAACATCACCAATAAATTTAGTCAATTGATTCACTTTTTTGAATAATTTTCTCAATAAATTTTTTGAAGTAGTATTTTTTGTTTGGTAAATTGGGAGAAGGTAAGATGCAAATGTTCTAGTCCTGAATGTTAGTTCTACTGTTTAAATTTTGGGGTAAATTATTACTGACTTTAGATAAGGTATAGTAAATTTCACAGTTTTGATATAATTATGTTGAATTATCTTGTGATTTTAATTTGTACGACATTTAATTATCTTTTCATCAATAATTTGTTAGTTGTATAAATAAAAAATAATTTTATCATAATTCGGAAGTGGATATCTAATCCATTTTAAAGCATCATTAAAAGGTTTGTAATTAATTACCAATCTTGGCACACCTCTTTCTATTTCTGTATTTTTATTAACATAAAATGCTGTACAACTCCAAGGAGAGTGGCTAATTCTGATTAATTTTCTCTGGAGGAGAGAATTAATTTCTGTTTTTCAAAGTTCAAAGTAGTCTTTTTTCATTTGATTAGGTCAAGCTTTGGTGGGGATGAATTTTTCATCAAAGTTAGGTTCATCTAGAAGAGAGACAGTATGACACTTTCTTTCCCAAAAAGCAATGATCACTACAAATTTCTGTTTGAAATTCTTTTTCAATGAGCTTGATTTTATTCTGTAAAGAAGGTTGTTGTAACCGTTGTTCAGTTGTAAAAAAATGGATTTCTGTTTGAAGAAAATTAATTTGTTTTCTTTAAAAGTAACTAGATCATGGATTTGATCTAGCTCTTTTGTATAAGGTTCTGTTATGAATTCAAAAATAAGTGATTGATTACTGATAGTTGTGTGAATGCCTATAGGATCTATCTTAGTTATAGGCATCAATAGACATAAAAATGGTGTTCCCAAAATAATAGTTGAGGACATATTTCTGTTAAGGACAAAAGATGTAGATAAACATATGCCCTGGTTACAGATAAGAGCTTCAAGTATTTTATACTTGAAATGCATAGAATTACCACTAGCACTAGGAAGTGACTAAGTAGTTTTCTAAAAATATCTGGTTGGAATTAATCCTTCCTGTATACAATTCATGTCAGCACTACTATCAACAAGGGCAACTGCATCTTTGATAATAAAATTATTGATTTTGTAAGATTTTTTTTGTGTATATTATGAAAAAAATTAAATCGTAATTTTTTTCATTTTCTAGCGGTAGTCTTGAAAAAATAGATGATAATATGTAAATGTTATGATTATCGAATTGAATTAATTTTTTTCTAAATTTTTTATCAACAAAAAGAAACTTTACTGATGGAAACCATATTCAGTATATATGAAATTGCATCAATAAAAGAAAGACAAAAACAAAAAGTATCAGAGTAAACTTTCCAATCTCAATTAGATTCCCAGCTCAAACTAAAGCAGCTGGTGAAGAGCCAGCAAAAAAGAGAAAAAAAAAACAACCAGAAAGAACAGCCCCAAACAAAACTAGCCAAACAAGCCCTATGCAAAATTTGGATCAAAAAAAAAAAAAGTACTATGCAAAACAAAACAAAGGACCAACCAAAGATAATAAACCACTTGCAGCAAACAGCCCAACCATATGTAACCAATAGTAGCAGCAGCCACAACCATACCATCTCAGACCATAGCAGCTGCAAAACACAGGCAAAGCAGGTCATGTACTCGGGACAGAACAGAGTAGCAAAGCAGACCCACCAGCAGCAGTAACACTTCCAAGAGTGATACTACCAACCCACTTTTATCAATTTAAAAATTATCTAAAATATTCATTTTATGATTCATATTTATTTTATATATGAATTTCACATTATACAAATTCAATTACAATCACACAATCTCATTTAAGGTAAATTCAGAGAAGTTAAAAGTGGGTACCTAGAATATTCTCAACACTAATCAGTTTATTTGGTTTCACTTTTCAATATTCACTTTTCAAAAAATTAAATTTTTTTTATTTTCTGTATTTTTTTATTTTCACTGAATTTTTTTTAATATTTTAAGTAACTTTTTTAGTTTTTAAATATACATAACATAAAAACATTTAAAAAGTATAATATTTGTGAAAAAAAATATTTAAAAAATTCACTAAACACCAAAAATATAAAAAATATATATATACAAAATTCAATACATTTTCGTATTCTTGTATATTTATTTATTTTTTAAAATATTTTTTTTACAAATATTTTAGTTTTTAAATACATCTAAGTAAGGTGCGTCTAAAAAAATAATAAATTGCTTAAAATTTTGATATTCACTAAAAATTTTAAAAAATACAAAAAACAAAAAACTCAATTTCTAAAAAATTGAATCCAAAAAATTAAAACTAAACACAGTGAATAAGCTCCAAGGCTGGCTCAAGACAAATTGAAAACCTAAAGCAACAAGTTGGAATGAGACCTTTTACAAATTTTTAATGTTATTATAAAAATATTTTTGAAAATTTATTTTTTAAAGATTTTTATATGCATAATTACCAAGAAAATCTTCATATCAAGTTTTGTTAATATATATATATATATATATTTGAATTAATAGTATGATTTATTCACTTAATCTTTCGTTTTTTTTTTGTCATTTTGGTATCAATCAGTGACGGAGGCAAGTAAGGACCGGAGGGCATGTGTCGTCCTCAAGTTTTGAAAAATTGCACTTTTGCCTCTAGTTAAAAAAAAAACAAAAACAAAAACAAAAACAAAATCTATTCAAATATGATATTAAATTTTTAAATCACTATTTTCTTTACATTTTCTCTTCAAAAAAATTTGTTTAATATATTACTATGTGCCACCAATTTTTTATATTAGAGAAATATTATATGTCACTGAGTTTTTTTGTTATATCATATCTTATATGAATACTCATAATCAGTTCCTTTGATAATTATTTCACAATTAACAATAACCAATAATATATTACTATGTAATTTAATGATTCAAAACTGCCAAAAAAAAAAAAAAAAGGTGATATATAGCAGTGTCTTTATATTATTTATTCACATTTTCTCTCTTCTTTTTTTTTTTTTTAATTCCAATCTACATCTCTTTTGTGTGTGCAACTTAATATAATTTTATTTTTATATTTTTATAAGGCATGTGATTATTTTTCAAACCATGTGATCATCATATATAAAATCAAATTAAAAATAAAAAATGATTAAGATCGGTTAACTTGAGCTTATATTTAAATATTACAGTGCTTTTTATTCCTACCATCAAATAAAAATTAAGTTAAGTTTGATTGTAATTTTTGTTAAGATTTCAACTCAATAGTGTCTACTCTGAGCCAAAATTCTAGCTCCACCACTGTTAACAATTCATGAATTTGGAAATGACCAAACTTTTTTTCTTTTTTACATAGTTTAATATTTCAATTAATTCTAAAAATTCTTGAAAATTTGTATTGTCTCATTATCAAATTTCTCATCAATTTATAAGAAAAATATCACATCAAAGAGTAAGAAAAATTTGTAAAATTTGTTAGTTTGTATACCCATATTAGAGATTCATTTCAGGTTAGTAAAAGAAACTAGTAAAAAATTATTTATTTAGATACTATTACTCGTTCGAAATAACAATTTTAAGCATTCTTTCTTAATACGTAGAGCCTTTTTTTTAATTAAAGAATGATAAAATTATATAGGCCTTCACTATAACCTTTGAAAATTTGGGACCCTAGTAACTTTTGTGGCGTAAAGCATTGGCTTTGGTAGTTTAACCCGTAAGCCGGGCCTGATAAGCTCCAGCTCTATTCCTTACACTCTACTCCCCATAAATGATATACATGAGGGCTCAACAAAATAAACAATTTACATTATCATAACAAAACCCATAATGGCCCTGTTTGGTGAGACTTATTTTCAGTTTATTTCAGCTTTTAGCTTAATTTAAATTATTTTGATGTATTTAGTTCAGCTTAACAATACAGCTTTGTTGGCTTTTTGGCTTTCGAAGGGTATTTTTGTAAATGCGAGCGTGCCAGCAAGGATCAATCAGTCCTTACAGAAATGTTAATTGCCAATCAATTATCAGACGATTGTGTTTTACTTCTTTCAGCTTCAATGAAAAGGACTTTTACTGGTGGCTTAACTTAGTAGAAATTAAGCAAAATGACAGTTAAATGAAGAGCAATTGAAGTATTTCATTAGAATGAAAACTTACAATGATCCAAACTCAGCCTCGTAGAGGTTTACAGCAACGATCTACTTGAAACTACTCCTATGAATGAAGTGTCGTGCAGGAATTTAAAGTACAGGAATGTAAAGAGCAGGAATTTAAAATACAGGAAATGTAAAGACTAGAAATGTAAAACTGGAAAAGAAAACTATGTAAAGTAAGACTGGTTTGTATGATCTGAGTCTGGGCCTTTTTCTGGGGTCTTCCCCGCTATTTATACTTCTCAAGGATGACCATCGAACTGCACTTCAAACCGTCGAACTGTTCCTCCATGATCGCTGATCATGCTGCCTTATAAGTAGTTCCACTACGCCATCACTTGCAGTTAGGCTTCCCTCCTATATTTGAATTTGAATCTGAGTAACCGTTGAAGCCACATCACCTTGCACCTCTTTATTGATCCAATGCTACTCAGATCACGTGAGAACCAATACTAACTGCTACGTGTACGATCAGGATCGAAGACTTGAATAGTCTTCCTATATTACCCTTATTCTGCCATGTGTTAAATTGTAACTGGCTTGTACAAAATATGTAGCCAACATTACCCCCCGCACTAATATACCCAATACTTGGTGATATTAGTGGATCAAAGTCTTTCTCCCGCGTTTTTTAGAACGTGTATGAGATTTGCATTCCCCTAGGAATGCAACTGTCATTCATCATCTGCATTAAAACTCTCCTTCAATCTTTTGAACACCCCCACCACCTTAGTATTCGAACAGACTGATACATTTTCCATGGCCGAATCAATTTTTTCCTCCATTGATCGAGCACACGAAGAGTCATATGATGATGTTGCCCTTCCTCGAAAGAACTTCCACGCATTAATTAGCCATCACTACCCACCTTTCTATATTCAGGTCATGGAAGCCTTTGCAAATTACCAACCTTTGGATTACCCTTAATCCTTCGATTCAAAAAGTTGCAGATATAGATACAAGAGGTTCTTCCTCTAACTCCCCCTTATACCTCGAACAAACTGCTCTCAAATCTTTGATTCGGAAATTTGCAAATATGAACTTGTAATCCAATAAGAATTTCTAGTCCCACTGTTAAGGCTTCATATTCAGCTTGATTATTAGAACAAGTAGCTTCATCCACTCTGAAACCATGTGTGGTCTCTACCCCTTGTGGAGACCTAATCACAACACCAATTCCGGTTAAGCCATTGGCTTTCAACCCATCGAACCACATCTGCCATGGCTCAACACTAGCCATACCAAGTTCCATTATCTCTTGGCTTTCTGTTTGAGATGGATGGTCTGCCAGAAAATTGGCTAAAACTTGCCCTTTTACTGCCCTTTGAGGGATATATTCTAGATGAAATTCTAATAAGGCTAGTATCCACTTGCCAATTCTTCCCCTCAACATAGGTCTAGATAACATGTACTTAACCAAATCTGTGGTTGCAATTACCAGGACAGTTGTAGGTAAAAAATAGTATCTTAATTTCATTGTAGCAAAGTACAAAGCAAGACACAGCTTTTCAACAGCTGAATATTTACATTCGCAAGAATTTAAAAACCTACTAAGGTAATAAACAGCTTGCTCCTTGCCTTTTTCATTATCTTGGGCCAAGAAAGCTCCCAATGAATCTTCTACTGCAGCTATGTACAACTTCAAGGGCTTATCACCCTTTGGTGGCATCAGCACTGGAGGGTTGGCCAAGTAGGCTTTGATACCTTCGAAAACAATTTGATGCTCTGCTGTCCACTCAAATTCCTCTTCATCTTTCAGCCTTAACAAGGAAGAAAATACTTTAGTTTTCCCTGCAGTGTTAGAAATGAACCTTCGAAGAAAGTTAACCTGTCCAAGGAACCTTTGTAATTCTTTCTTACTTGATGGAGGCCTGGTTTCAATGATGGCTTTAGCTTTATTCTGATCAATCTGTATTCCTTTCTTGTGTACTACATAACCCAAGAAGTTTCCAGATGACACACCAAAAGCACACTTAAGGGGATTGAGTTTTAACTTGAACCTCCTCATTCTTTCAAAAGCTGCTTCTAAATGAAACAGATGCTCCTCCATGGACTGGGATTTCATTACAATGTCATCAATATAACATTCTAAATACCCTCCAATGAGGTCATGAAAGATAGTGTTCATAGCCCTCTGATATGTAACTCCAGCATTCTTCAGACCAAATAGCATTTTAACCCATTCGAAAGTGCCATTATTTCCAGGACATCTGAATGCTGTCTTGTGGACATCCTCCTCTGCAATGCAGATCTGGTTATAACCAGAGTGCCCATCCATCATTGATAAAACTTGATGCCCTGCTGAACTGTCTACCAACAGATCCACTATAGGCATAGGGTACTCATCTTTTGGAGTTGCTAAATTCAAGTTTCTGAAATCAATGCATATCCTCAGTTTACCGTTCTTCTTAACCACAGGCACAATATTAGATAGCCATTCTACATACTTGGCTGTCCTAATAAAGCCTACTTTGAGTAGTCTAAGAATCTCCTCCTTTACTTTCTGGATTACTTCTGGACTCATTCTTCTTGGTTTTTGCTTATATGGCTTGAAGTTAAGTTTCATAGGGAGCCTATGTTCCACTAATGACCTATCCAATCCTGGTAGTTCATTATAAGACCATGCAAAGCAATCTTTATATCTCTTTAGAACAACCAACAACTGGTCCCTATCCAGAACATTCAGACAAGCACTTATGTAGGTGGGCTGCTGTACAGAACCTTCCCTTAAATTTACTTCTTCTAAGGGGTCTTGTGTCTGAGAACTTACTCAAGCTTCTTCTTTGATTTCTTCTATCTTCGAAGCAATCTCCCTGCTTTGTTCTGCTCCCAGGTTCTTTAATTCAACATCTTTGCCCTCCTCTTCATAGACAAAGTCTGTCCACAAGGTTTCCTTTTCTTGTATCTCCTGGACTTTTGTTTTAATGTCCAATGCACAGTATTTATCAAGGGTCAAAACTTTGACCTGTTGCTGCTTCTGTTTGCAGCCAATTATCATGGCTTCTCTCTCTTGCTCCTGTACTTTCTGGACTATTGATTTTACATCCAATGTTGAGAATTTAATTAGAGCCAAAGACTTGGCTTCTTGTGTTTCACTTCTTTGCTTACAACCAGGCATCATTGTCATCCTTAACGACAACCTCGTCATCAGCACTCTCCTGGACTAAGTGCTTCAGGTGTGTCACTTCCTCATCAGCCGTCACTTCGGCTGAGCCATCAGGTTTCCTCAGTATACTGAGTGGTGTCACTCCCTCAATATACAGTTTGGCCTCTGCGAAGTCTGCACAGGCTATGAAAGGTTGAGGATCTACATCAATTTCCTCTGTCTCTCCATTGCCTAAGGCCATCATAATTTTCTGATGTAAAGAGGAAGGCACACATTTGTTAGTGTGAATCCAATCTCTTCCAAGTAAAGCATTGTATTTAGCATTACTGTCGATTACGAAGAATGCTGTCATGCAGTCCCTGGTTCCCACACTCAGGTTGATGAGTAGAATTCCCTGAGCTATCTGTTTGTCTCCAGCAAAGCCAGCGATGGTTGTACTGGTTGGGATCAACCTAGGATTCTTTTTTCCTAGTTTCTTCAAAGAAGATTTCGGTAGTAAATTCACTGCTGCCCCATTATCTATCAGGACTCGGTTCAGTTGTATCCCATCGAAGAAAGCCTTGATGTACAAAGGCTTGACATGTTGTATCATAGAATTCGAGGGATACTCAAAAGGATATGAGAGGTTAATGCTCACCTCTTCTTCACTCTCATATTCAGTTTCCATTGTGGTAGCCATTCCAGAATCATCTTGTACCATACTCACTTGTGAGTCTTCACTAGAGACAGGAATAGGATCAATTTCTTGACCATCTTGGTCCTCATCTCCAGCCTGGAACTCATGAGGTAGTATGTGTACCATATTGACTGATACTGGAGGAAATGAGCCAAATTGGATGGCTGGCAGTACCTATTTCCCCTCTTGGCCACCTTGTTCAGTTACTTCAGAAGCATCCTCCATGCTGCACTCTGGCACTTCGTTGTTAACTGATTCCTTCGAAGGATCTTTCTCGACTGGTTTTCCAACCAAAAATGTTTGCTCAGCCATGAAGGCTTCGAACATGTCTTCCTCCACCATTTCTTTCTTTTGGCTTACGCCAATTTTTTCTTCTGTCTCGCTACCACTCTCCATCAGAGCTTTCTCCAATCCTACTAAGCTAGATTTCTCTCTGGCTTTTAGTTCAGAATGAGCCTTGACCAACTGTTCTCTACTGCAACCCACCTTGCTTCGTAGAGTTGTCTTTGGACTATGGTCTGACTTTGGAGTCTTTTTTCCTTCTGTCTGGACCAATGAAGCGCTCTCTCCATTTTCTTTCATATCTTTCTAGTACTGAGTGTACCTGCCCTGAATCTTTCTCCTTTGTGATCTCGAAATGACTGGGACCATGTCTGGTTCCTTTGTCTTTGGGTGTTTAAGCAATACCCAATTGTTCGGAGCCACCAAAGGAGGTTTAACCATTCTTCCTTGGTTTCCAACATCTTTCTGAGTAGGCACTTCCCTAGGCTTGTTCTGCATCACAAACCAATCTGGAACTCCAGGTACCCACGAACTTACTGACTCAGATGTTGAACTGCTTATTTCTACCTTCGAAGCCATCTTAGAAGCTGGCTGTGAGGGCAATTACTTGGTCCTGACCTCATGTTTCGAGCCTGATTTAGGCCTTCGATGAAGGTGGCCACTTTCTGTCCTGCGTGAGGTTGGTCTAGGGGGCCAATCCCTGGTTTTGATCCCATAACCTGAACTCTTCTCCAGTCTTCTTTCAGAATGACTGCTCTCCATTCTGTAATAGTTAGGTGGCCTGGACTCATACAAGGGCCTCTTGCCTTTAGCATGCATTCTATCGACTGCTGGTTCAACTACCAATGGCTGCTGCCTAACACTAGCCGGATACGTCCTTTTGTTATAAGCATTGGTTGGTTTAGGGCGTCTCTGCACATCCCAATAGTATTACTTTCCATCAATTGGAAGCCCTTTCAACCATTTATAACTCAGTTTGCACCTGGGACACATCCTTTGCATTACTGTTGCCTCTAAGGAATCATCATCCAGTGATTCTTCATTAGAGTGTTCCCTCTGGTGTGAGAAACCCTGTCCAATAACTGGCAGATTTCTGGTGTCCTTTTTGATGGTTGTTTGGTTAGCAACATGCATCTGCACATTGACTTTTTCCAGTT